>JANHGB010007734.1:0-39522 GCA_026283785.1 Coracopsis vasa
TTTTATTTCTCATTACCCTGCTCTAATTTGATTGGTAATAAATTAAACTCATTTTCCCAAGTTGAGTCTTGTTTTGCCTGTGACACTGGTGAGTGATCTACCTGTCCTTCTCTCACCCCATGAGCCTTTTGTTCTATTTTCTCTCCCCTGTCCAACTGAAGGGGGGTGTGATAGAGCTGCTTTGGAGGGTCCCTGGTATTCAGTCTGGGTCACTCCATCACACCAGGTTAGAAGCCAGAATTTTGGGATCCAGCAAAGTATCTAATGAGCTACTGGCTACCTGGGAGACTGGAACACCAATGGGGAAAAAAAAGAACAAAAAGTCAGGAACCTAAGAGAAACGAGTACAAAATGAGTGAAAAATCAAAAAAATTCTTATGGAACTCTGAAATCATCTCTCCCTCACAAAAGAACCATTTCCCATGAACACCTTGTAACAGTCCTAATGCAATTGGAGATTACTGGCACCATAGTAATAACACTCTACCTACAGCTGCTATCCTTCATTCCCAATGACCTAAAGCAGCTTCATTTATTACAGAATTTTCACAGAAATAAGAATAGATCCAAGCCTGCTGCAATCAATGGAAATACTTCCAGGAGCTCAAGAGGGCTTTGAATCAAGCTCGTATTTCACAGCAAGTGCAGCCCTTTGCTTTACCAGATTCACAAATACAGTTTCTGATTGACATATAAAATATCCCTCTAAAGCAAACCAAAACTCACCTAAATTAAAAGACAATGAAAACTAAGCAAATAAAAATAAGCTGTTCTGTTACAGTATGCCATTTACCAAAGGAAACCACCATGTCAGGATATTTCTGGCTCTACACCCCTGGGGAGAAGCTGCACAAGGACAGAGCACTTGCACTCTGGCTGGCATCAGCACAGAGACTGGCGCAGGTGGGGCACGACTGCAAGTACCTTCCGGCCACAGCACATCATGCCCCCAAATGGTGTGTGCTGCCATGCTCACAGCTGCACTTCCAGGCTCATGATCTGGAGTGTAAAGGCCTGATATCAGGGGTTCCCTTGGCCGTGCTACTTAGAAAACCTCTGACACTTTTAGGAGAAAAAACCTGGGTTTGTTTACTGGAAAGAATCACTTACCAAACCCTAGAATGTGTATTGAACACTTAGAGATTTAAAAGAATTTCCTCTAGAATTTATTCTTACAGGATAACCACAAATCAGTTTCTTCCATATCCCATTACCTCACCAAATATTGCTCATTACATAGCAACTTTCTGCTTTGCTTAAAATTGAGAGGGGAAAATAACCTCAAAAAAATACCAACACATACAAACAACAGACTCCTTTTGGTACGGTGCAAACATAAACCTGTGCTTGGGAAACACCAAGCACATCTATCATACGGATTTTTTTATTTTTTACAACATTAAAATATACTAGTTTTCCAACCCAAGAAAGACAAGAATGAATACAACTCTGGTTTCCAAAGACTGGAAGTTTCCACAGTCAGCACCCTGGTTGTCATTTTGGCTGCTATCTTTTGCATTTCATAATTGCACAGTAAATAAACTCCTGCTGGACTCAAATGACCTGTCTTCAACAACTCCAATATGTGGGACTAAAGAGCATAATCTCTTATTAGTATGCAGACATGTCCAGTGCTTTTAAGAGAAAAATCCCTCAGAAAATGAGTTACAGCAAAATGTTTATCCAAACCAAACACATAGTATAGTTTAGCTATCAATATCGTTGTACTTACTTAAGAAAAATAATCCTTTACAACATCAGTAATAAGCTCAATGCCTCGCTGTGCACTGACCTTATTTCTTTTTAGTCAATACAATCAACATAAAACTGTGTGCAAGAAAATAATGCAAGACAGGCAAGCATTTGAGCTCTGAAGTTGTATGTTGTGACAGCAATCTTAGTTTGCTCAAAAAAATTCTGTATACAACTGTGTTTTCCTTCTCATTACTCAAAAACTATTATGGCACTTTCTTACACACTCTATACACATTTATATATACATGTGTAGCCTCCACACCCTATACAACATAGGTAGAGTGATTACCTTAGCCAATGCAGTAAATGCTACGGGAAAGAAAAAGAAATCCTGTGATCTGCAGAAAGTCTTTTCATAGCCTCAGTGCCAAACCTGGCTAGTAACTATTATTCACAGACTCTTCTGGAAGAGTCTGTTCTTCCCTTCGCCTCTCATAAGTTGCATTACAAAAGTATTTCTTCAATAACATTAGCAATAATGAAATGCCAGCCTGATGCTACATACTTGCTGAGAAGAACAGGCCAGCTTTTGCGGGGACTGACACCATACTGCAGAATGCTTTAGGGTCAGTTTGAAGGAAGCCATTTAGGCTAAATTAAATGTATTCAGAAAACAAAAGAAAACTTATTATCAGTTTGTATCCTGTCTTCTCAAGTGTTTTCATTCACTGCTTTACTTGGAATATCAGCAATGCAGAGCAGGGCTGCATAAAGAAGGCACTTATAAAACAAAACTTATTAGAAGTGATAACCAAGGGTACAACTTCACAGCGCACAGGGCTGTGCAGATTGTATTATAAAGGACCTCTTTAAGAGCTCAGACAAATCTTGGCTCTCCCTCTCTTACTGGGCTGATGGCATCTGGAGATCACCAAGGACTTTTAAATCTTTTTGGTTTTACACACCATTTTTCTTAAATAATCTTTAATATCTCTGACAGCAAATAAGCTTTTTGCAACAGTGGTGCCTTCTAGAATCTGAAAGCATGGTGAAGACCAAACAGCTAGATGGAAACAGAACACAGGTGGAGAAATTAAGGGATCTCACCTTTTCTGCACTCTAGAAGCAAGTTCTATCATGCACAGCCCTTCCTAGTTCCCTGCTGCTCTGTGTGTTGTCATCCTCCAGGAACGACAACCTTACAACCACACAAGCAGCAGACAGATGGCTTGTCCAGATAGGTGCTCATCTACGCTCACAAAAATTCCCCTATCACAGACTGAGTCATGTTCAACATTCATTCACATCAGTGAAACTCCATTGATTTTGGGTGAGTGAAGAAATTTGTTCATATAACAACTTTACACTCAAGATCAAGGCAACTATAAATAGACTGCTTGGCTATCTGATTAATGGTAGGCACCATATGATCTTAATTAAGAGTCAGTCTGCTGACTCTTGTCAGTAGCTCTATGTATTGAGAGGCTTACCTCCTTCCATTGGTTTGGTATATGCACCATATGGTTCATTTTCTGACTGGGAAACCTGCTCTATAAACCAAAAGCAGTTCTCCCAGGTGAAATACTGTATTCACAATTCTATGACATAACACAGCTAAGTTACTTACTTGATTCAAACACTGAATATGGAGAAAGCTTTCCATCTATTTTCAGGTATGCACAGCCTATTTTAGCAATTTCACATTATGTTTTTCAGCAGCATTTGCATCTGTAACCTGCTCACCAATGTTCAGAAACAGACACAGAATAAGAAGTTCCCCCATCCCTTCCTTTCTAAATACTAAAACACAGGTAAACAAGCTCAGGATCAAATTAAGTCTTGAAAGTCATTGTACTGCAAAGTTCTTGTTGCTGATTAGATGAAAACAAAAGGTTTATGAAACATGCCCATCATTTTTCTTGCCAAATACAAAACACTGGCTCATTTTAGGTACCCATATTTAGTCTCCCTATCAGCACAAGAGACAGATTGTTTCCTCTAAAATACAGCCTGGAACTAATCTCTATCCATTGACTTTACAGTACTGAAATGAAATGGCTAAATCTAATCTAATTAGATTGCTACCTGAGTCACTCCTCCTCTTGCTTACCAAGTATATTACATTTGTATGAGCACTCTGTATGTTTCTTTAATAACTGAACCTATTTAAAAGAACAAATGATTTTTTGAAGGGATCAAAATTGCTCAAGTAGCGTCCAGCAATTTAAAATGTTGTTGCCACTCCAAATATGAATCCAGCCTGGCTTTTTGGTTAGAGCTGCTCAATGTTTGAAATTCAAAACATTAACACAATTTCTGAACTTAAAAAAGTTCATAAAGTAATAAAATTTTCTTACCATCCCCTCATTAAAAAAGTGTGTATTTGTGTACACATACATACGTGAAAGAATGAACTTTTTAACATATGTCAGCAATGTGAATTCTACACACTGAAAGGAGAAATGGAAACATCACTTCCAGAAAAACGTACTTGTCTGCCTTTCTGATCACTGCTACCATGATTCTTGCACTAAAAATATCTGGCTTAAACAGAAATAAGTTCTGTCTTCATCTCTATACTAGTACTGGTACCAAGATTTTTAATTAGTGAGTAATTTGCAATATGGATGTTTCTCTCCAGAAACCACAAGGAAACAACAAAACATTTAATTCAAGCTAATAAGCACTTGTCAGAGTACAATAATTTTGGCTACTTACAGAAGCATTACTACTCAATGCAAGGAAGAGGAGCAGGATCTCTCTAAAGCGCTCACCCTTTCACATACAGTGAAATGTTAAACCTGAGGTGAATTTGTCAGACAGGCTAGAAGGGGCTAGAACTGGCAATTCTGACTTCCATATACTTAATATATATAAGCACCTCCTATCTCAGGTGACGGAGATGAATCAGTACATCCCCCTCTTCCCTGTCCAGCATGGAGGCAGAAATAATGCAGCCTGCACTTGCCAGATGAACTGTGTTATTCTGCATTACTAAGGGAGTTTGTGTTCAAATGATAAACTGCTCAGTGACATTCTCTGTCATGGTCTTTTGCACTAAACTGAACTCTGAAGAAATCAGCTCAGCAGTAGCATTTGGAAGACGGTAAGCTTCGCCGAGAATGAAGACAGAACTTGCAGCTGAAAAGCTTTTATCTGCAAGTACCTGTCTCTATCTGCAAAGCTGCAGAAAAGTTAACCAAGAGCAGCAAGAACTCTTTCACCAGCTGCCTCAAAAGAGAAGGCACCAGGATGTCTTGCCCATAAACCAGTGTTATAGGGGTGTGCAAACAAGGGAGTACTGAGAGAGAAGAAAAAAATATTTTTAAAGCTCTGCCATTTATACAAGCTTCCTGCACTACCTGTAGTTTCATCACATGTGTTTTTCTAACCATCTTTCAGTGATATTCCTTAATTACACAGCACAGTAATGAAATACACTCAAAATCAGTTGGAAATCTGCAAAGCAAATAGACTGTGTACAGCACACGGGGAGAAGGGAATCGGCTCAGCTCACACTATTCAAACAAAAAACCATGCATTTCCAAAAGCTCTACCACTGCCAGGCTGCAGCACGGCAAGATTTTCAAGTTAAATCATTGCATAATATGATAGTAATGAGTTTCTCAGCAATCATTATGTCTCTGTCAGATGGTAATAAAATGGAGTATTTGTCTCTGTTCTTGGTGCGCTTGGAGAATATGCAGATATGCCAGTCCTCATTATATCTTGATAGAAACAAAACCCATTAGCACAGGTGCTATACGTTTTAATGAGGGAGACATGTAGAAACTAATCCAGGTCAATTATAATGAAATGGTTACACCTAACTGAAACTGATAAAAATCTAATTAGGTCCATATCAATGGACTGTTTCATAGATGCATTGTGTCGATCTGCTCATGGTAGGAGTGTATAATGGGCTTTCAACTAAATGGCTCTAGGTAATTGGTAGGTAAGGAACGATTGTATGATCAGTGCTGTATCAATACAGAATGGAAAATTAATCCTTTGGGAAAAAAATATTTTTAACTCTTCTGTTTCTTACAGTCGAAAAAAAGAGGCTTCCAAGCATAAGACAAATCTTCTGTTGGTAAGTTATAATGGAAACAGCAGCTTTATCATAGAATCAGAATAGTTTGGGTTGGAAAGGACCTTAAGATCACCTAATTCCAACCCCTTTGCCATGGCCAGGGACACCTCACACTAAACCATGGCACCCAAGGCTTTGTCCAACCTGGCCTTGAACACCACCAGGGATTGAGCACTCACAACTTCCTTGGGCAACCCATTCCAGTGTCTCACCACCCTTATAGTAAAGAACTTCTTCCTCATATCTAACTTGAACTTCCCCTGTTTATATACATCATTGATCCTTAAGAGTCGTAACTGAAATCATAATTACAATTTTCACTACTAGATCAAAGACACCTAGAGATACCCAGGCTATTCACTCTTCTCAACTGTACTACAAACAATTTAGCAAGTAGCCATATTTGGCCCATAGTATCAAACTACCATGCCATGCCAAGCTTTCCCAGGGCTTGCTCATCCCAAGCCACATTTGGGACAGAGTGGAGGGTGGTTAGCTGTTAAATACAAGATAGGAAAAGTGTGCTCACCCCAGCTAGGGAGGATACAGGTCAAGATGTTTCTAGCATCAACCCAGTCATGACACTCGCCATGTGGCCAGGAAGCCCAAATTTAAACTTTCAAGAAGAAATTCAGCCTGCCCTCAGTAGACATCACTGTCATTAAAATGAGGCTTGCCTGGCTATATTTTCAAAGCACTGTCTTAGCAAGCCCTGCAATCTGCTGAAGCCATCATCTGCATAAGACTACAAGGCTGGGAGGATAGATGTCTCCAGGATAAGCAATGCTCTGTTTGATGTTAGCCTCCACAAGCAGTAATCAGAATATGTTTTGTCTTGAATAGGCCATGTGGAGGGGTGAAATGGCTGCCTAATTTTTTCTTTTTTTTTTTTTTTTTTTTTTTTATGGCTTACATCCTGAAAGGAAATACAAGCTCTGCTATGAGACTGCTCCAAATGAACTCCAGATGAAATCTCCAACAGGCCCAAATTCCCACTGACTTCAGCGGATGCTTTGAACAGCACAAGGAATCAGTCTGATAGCTTGAAAACATATTCACATATGGCTGCCCCATTTGTTCCTAACTTACTGAAAGCAATGGAATTGCTTCCATGTTATACATGTGTGTAAGCATTTTTCCAAATCCCAGCCATAAAGCACTGGATAAAAATAGTTGTAGAGACTCATATCTTTGACAGTTGTCTGTACTACATGATTCACAGAATTACTTTCCTCTAGTTATCCATTTATGTACTTCCTTTACCTGCTTTAATCCTCCTTTGCTTCTTATTGCCTAAAGAGAAGTTGCTTTAAATTTGCTCTTTTACCGGCTATGCTTCAGAAAGTTACAATGTTAAAAAAAAATATTTTTTTCCATTTAGCCTCCAGACCTACGCCTGGTACCAAATGGCACCAGATTTATTTCTGTCAGTTGTACAGCACCTCAACATACCCCCTTTCCTTCTGCAGCGTAACTGGTAGTTTACTAAGAGGGCCTTCAGGTTTCTCCAGGCACGCTATGTGTTATTTCCCAAAGGATAATGACAGGGAAAAGAACTGCAATCAAGTTTACATATTTCATTGGAAATGGGTTATTTAAAATTCAAATTCACATTAAATAATAATTGTTGGGGTAATAAACATTCTCTTTTGCATAAGGGAATTTGCTGAACAGGGATTTAAAAGTCATTTTTCAAAGTGGCTGCAAATAATAGCTTCAAGGAAGCATGTTTGTTTTCTCAAATAGAAAGATTCTTGGTCTCTCACACTGAAATCTTACAGTTTGTTTTCTGAAAGCCTGTCTTCATTTCAGAAGACCTGTCCTCTTTTCACTCAGCAGGTGTGCTCACTGCTTAGTATGGGACCAACTTAACGATACCCAGAGCAGTTCTACACAAGCTGTGCAGCCAAACAGAGCAGTGGGCCACAAGTGTCATATCCAGAATAGGAAATAGCCTAGGCACACTGTGTTTAGCCCTTTCCTTCATTACGAGTGCAAGCGTCTCACTGAGGCTCTGCTGTTCTGAAGCCTAATTCCTTCAGCATTAGCACATCATCCTGTATGTGCTCTACTTCATGGTCAAGGAGACACAAAGTTATTGGGAAGGATATGGAAGCTTTAGCTGCACTCATTTCACAGTCCCCTGACACATTCCCAGCAATTTGCACATTCTCAGCAGCTGAGCTGGTCTCAGTGCATCAAATGTGAAAACTGCTGAGCAGTTGAGCTAGTGCGGTGGGAAATCTAACCTGAGCCTTTTCACATGATGCAGCAAGAGACCAAGAATAGTAGAGTAAAAAGACTGAAGGAAATAACCACAGAAATGAAGTATGTCCAACACCACTGAGTGATTCAATAGCAGAGCCAGAATTTAAACAGTTATTCTGTTGGCAACCAAAGACAAAGCTCAGGTGTTCCCCAGACTTTGAGGACCTCTAATCCCGCGCTTCAAGAAACTAACTGCTTGACCAAGAATTTATCATTTAACACGTCTGACCCAAAGTCTTGCTGCTTTCAGGTGTTATACAAGGGCCATATTACAAGGGGCAACAGAGAAATTAAAATCTTAGTTGTGCTAAACATGAACATGTTACCATTTGGGTGTTCATCAAACAACCATCATCTGTCAACTGAAAATTATGAAAATCACAACATACATTAAACAAAATCCTCTCTCTTTTCTGAAATATTAACTTTCATTTGTTCAATAGTAATCACAGTAATAACAATATTCTTTTTGTGTCTCTGTCTTTCAACCTCCTAAAACTGCCAGAAAAAGACAAAAGCAGGCTTTTTGCATACGTTGAGCAAGTAGCTGAATTCCTGATATAATATGAACATTATGAAGTGAAGCCATGTTTGCTGCTTATATAATCTCCCCAAATTAGCAAAATAATCTGTGGATGGTCTACTGCCTATTATATTGGTTTGCATTTTAAAATCAGATCTGAGGCTTTGCATGTCACTGACTTGAGATTAGATCATGTCATTACAAATACTTGATAGCCTTTGTAGAGCCAGATCTGTAGTGGCAAGCTTAGCGCAACTCTGACAAATAAATGACTTGTAAATTTCAACAATCAGTAAATAGCCTTACTGATTAACTCAATGTCTTATTTTCCCCAGTTCAGTCAACCTATATATAAATTATGCAAAGGTCTTGTCTTTTTCACTGTTATTATTTACTTTAAAAGAGCTTATTTAGAAGTTATCAAGAATCCATACACACTTACTCAGCAGTGTAATAGCCTGGAAACTTTTTTGCCTTTCCAGTATGACATTTCTCACCTTGAACGAGACATTTGCATTGAAAGTTGAAAACAATTTTAAAACTCAAGGCTGAGAACACTTAGGATTGCTATTACTCATCTATACCAAGCACTGACAGTTTTAAACCTCCTGAGTACTGAGATAGCTATGTAATTTCCTAAGGGAGTTAACTATTGTGCAACATCATTGTTTTCATGTGATAGCACTTTCAAATCATTAGTCCACAGTATTCTATACATATCTGTAAACAGGTATGATTTATAGCAGGTAGGATTTATAGCTTGAGGAAAATCAGACCCAAAATACTACATTTTAACAACAACAACAACAAAAAATTTAAGTACTAAAAAGGCCTTATGGATTTCTGAGAAAAATGTATTATCACGTTACTATTTACATTGGGATAGCACAGAGGAGGGATAAATAAAATCTCCATTGTGGTGGTCAGTGTGTAAATACAGAAAACGATAGTTCTTCCACAAAGAGCCTAAGGTCTACACTTAAAAATACCTGTATGAGGCATCACAAGGGATTGAAAATGCAAACATCAAAGTGTTATTATTGCATGAAAATAAAATCGGGTCCACAACCTTTTTAAAAGAAGACAAATAAATGGAAATAATCTGCTTTACCACATTTCAAGAAAGTGGATTTTACAAAGAATTTAAAGCTCCCTTTAGCCACAAAGGTTGGATCCACATGTGATTTGGGATAATGTTTTCCAGCCTTTGGAAAAATACAACAGGTTTGGGTTCCAAAAGCAAAAAAGGAAGAAATCAGGATCAGATATTAGACAATAAAATTTGTTTTAAGGAACCCAGTAGCCTTTCTAATATAATAGGCTAAAACAAATCAAGGATAAACATGACACCTCAGAACCGCATCACTAATTAATAAGAGTAACTAATAAACAAAAGTTCTCAAGGAGCCACACTGCAAACATAAAACAGAGATGCTAAGAGGTAACTCTGAAGGACAAACTGAACTCAACACTTCCTAAATCCTGCCAATATTTACTCAGGAGATGTTCAAAGACCTTCCTCCTTTTAGATCTCAATTAATTTAACTAGATTATTATAATCCATCCTGCTTAAGCTCTCCTTCATTTTCAAACCATCAGTTCTATCCCTAGAGTTTTCAAAGCTCCTATCTTGTATGGCACTCAGTGCAAGGCAGCTCTGTCACAGGAACTCTAGATAGTGTTACCATTGATAATTGATAGCATGTGCCAAGAAGCTTAGGATGATGCATTACAACTTTCCTCAGCTCTTTCATTTTTATATACATACCACACAAATACCCCCATATATAGTGTAGGAACACAACAAACTCAGTTAATGCTACTCTTATCTACTTAACACTGCACTCATCATTTTCTGGATGAATCTTTACAAATTCCATCTGTCTCTCTTTGCTAAATGCCTGTCAATCCAAAAAAATAAAAATATCTACAGCAAATTCATACTCTCAAAATAACAATCTTTAATCACAGTGATCTGCTCCCCCCATCAGTGTAGCAGAATCACAATTATTTTAATGGGGTAGCCCCAAGGCAATGCAGCCCCAAAGCATAATAGCACAGTGGCATGCAGTAACAACTTGAGGTTCCCTAAAATATCAGCTGCAAATAAAAACCAGCAATAGCACAGTAAGAAAAAACAACTTTTCTATTTGCTTGTCTTTTTTAAAACTGAAAATATATGGTTTGGTATTAACTTGATGTGAATGATTGCAGAAGTTGAGAACATCCCAGCTTCACCCCACCAGAAAAGTTGCAATTCATTTGGTTTCTCGCTGAACTGAAAAAAATCATTTACATTTTCACTGTTTTGAAAGACTGAAAATAAATTTTTCAAAATAAAAGGTGGTTTTGAATTTAAAAAGCCAAAATGCCAAAATGCATTTCATTTGAAACCGTTTAAAGACAAGAACAGCTATATTGTTTTCTAAAAATAAAACTATTTCATAGAATTTGAATAAACTAAGGATGTTGGTGGCTCTGTATTTCTTTCTGCTGAAATTTTGACCTGCTTTTACCTTGTGTGGTAGAGCCCAGTTCCCAGATATTTTAACATCTACCATAAATACATGGAGTGGGTGAACTCTGACTTCATACAGGATATGGTGGTGTTGTGATACCATATCTGAAACCTGACTGAGACACGTACTGAAATGTACGGAATCATGAACTTAAAGTTATTAAGTGGACATTCACAGGCCACTTTAAAGAGTGAAGCTTCAGAAAATACTATATTATCCCATATCAACAGCAAAATTTTTCTGGAAGAATACATATCATGCTCAAGAGATAAGAAACTAAGCCATGGTGTAGTCTGTTAATAACAGTGCCCTCATCCAAATACCAGTTTGTCTTCAGGACAGGAAAAGAGAGCATATTTAATAAGGCTTAAATTGTCAAACCTTTATCAGTCTGTTTCTTATTTACCCTGCATAAGCAGCCCAAGAAAAGATATTCCCCTCTGCTGCTGTAATCAAAGTGATTGTGTTTCACATCAAAACCATTTATTTACTGCATGGATTAAAGGATTAAATTGTATAGGAGTACTCTGTACAACATTTTGTACATGTCCAAGAATTCAGCTGCCCTTAAATCTCCATACCATTGACACAGTATATTGATAAAATGGTTTTGACATTGTGGCTTGTGATATATACAGAATTAAAGTAACAAATATTAGATTTCCAGGATGTTTTCTCCAATGAGGTTAACTCCTCAGCCAGCTTTATTAACATGCCATGTATCTTCTGACCAATAATTGCTCCTTTCTTGCTGAGAAGATACTGGGAATGCATTCCTACAGAATGCGTGTTTGTAGGACCCTTAAAGGCAGTCATATAAAAGGAAAGAACAAGGGCTATGCCTGTTCCCAGCTGTAGTACAGTGAAGTGAAACAGTCATCAGCGTCTTGACCAGGAATCTATGGCTAAATCAACCTTTTATGTTTCTTCTTTTTTTTTCTTCTTTTGTGGCAGGTGTCCCTGCCCATGGCAGGGGGGGTGGAACTAGATGATCTTAAGGTCCCTTCCAACCCTAAGTATTCTATGATTCTTTGCACTTCTGATACATTCAGTGTGGGTGTTTACAGCACACAGTGGAAACCCTCACCCCTCAGCTGTGTTCACACACTGTAGGGAAGCTATAGCTGTGTTAATGCATCCATGTATCTCAGAGCAGGGACACATGGCAGTAACAGCTTCACTTCTGAAAGCATTGTGGCCAAACTGCCCTGTTGCTCTGCCTTAGCTGGTAAGATCTACCCTTTATTGGGTTGAACAAGTTAGGCAGATCATCCAGTTGACAATGCTACACTGGTTCTGAGTCTGGAGGTGGCTCAGGCATCTCATACTGTGTTGTAGAACATGTTCTGCAGTTTATAGACAACACAATGGTTCATGTAGGTATGAATGGAGGCTATCTAGAAGGCCCAGGAAAAATGAGAAAACAATCAAAATCACTACTGAAAGAGCAAAAAGCCACCAGGAAACAAACTGTGCCACAATAAAAAACAAAACCTCCCATTACCTAGGTCAGTGGCTATAAACTAAGATATGCTGCATC
Organism: Coracopsis vasa; assembly: GCA_026283785.1. Lineage (NCBI taxonomy): Eukaryota > Metazoa > Chordata > Aves > Psittaciformes > Psittacidae > Coracopsis > Coracopsis vasa. The sequence continues at coordinate 12,639 of JANHGB010007734.1, forward strand.
CAGCCTCCTGAAAAAGACTCACTTTTCTGCCAGAACTATTGGCACACTAAAGCTCTCTGTACCTACAGCTAAACATCTATTGTGCTTTCTGTATTTGTCCTTAAGGCAGGTTAAGTCACAGAAATATACCTAAAAAGAAAAAAGATTAGAGTTATCCATTCATAGGCAAGAAGAATAAAATTAATTTTGTTTGTTCACAGACTACAAAATAAACTCTTCCTTCAGGTTGCTCAGGAAACCATTTCTGAATGGGGCTGGAATGAAGTGAATTTACACTATGAGTCAGTAAATCATGGTCAGAGTACTAATACTGATCAACAAGACTATTATAACAATTTTCAAGAGATCATGATACTTTTTAAGCTAAATAGACACACGTTTTCTGTGCAATGGGATCCAGGCACATCCCATGCAAAGACCTGCAGCCCAACCTATACTGAAGGAAACTATAAACTATATTCAAACATTGTATTCTCTGTTAGTGAAAGTATTGCTCCTTTGTTGCAAAAAGTTTATACATAGTCACCATAGCGTTTAGAAGGGTTTCCAAACTTAAGAAGGCTGATCTGAGCTGCCCTTGAGGAAGACACAAAATTTCACTCTTCTTGTGGAATTTTCTTGTGCCCCATAACAAGCCCTGGGATATATTCCACTTGTGGGAAATGCATAAAAGATTTTAATACTATCAACCCTCCATTACCACTACATTCATAACCCCTAATACACGTCCATGCATCTGCTTGTTCACACCAAAATCTACAGTCTGGATAAACTGTCCATGTGTGACAAGAATCAACTGCGTGACTCTTGCTTTTCTTTCATAACCAGGGACACAGTTCACAATGCTGACACCTAAAAAAAAAAATCCATGACTGACCTTGGTGTTAACAACCAGTTGCAGAAGATGAAGGACTTTTCAACTCAGATCTATTGTTCCAGGTTCTCTGCAAATTCAGGCACACATCACTGCATCAGATTCTATCACACAGTGATGTTGCCCTAAGAAAATACAGATAAAAATCCCCCCCTCTTTTTCCCTCCTCTAGTAAAAGTACATCCACATATCTCCTTTTCCCAATAACTTTCCAGTTCTCTGCAGCTTTTGCTTCAAGAACTGTTGACTTCAGAAGCAAATATATGAAGCTAATTTAGTATTAATGCCTAATGATCATGAAAGAGGAAAATACATTAAGAAGTGTCTCAATCACTCTTTTATTAATCTTTTTATACTTTACAGGGCACATGTTGGTGTGTTGCTGCTGTTGTTTATGATGCCTTTAAGGTTTATTTTGTATCTTAAGGCTTCTGCTCTTTTGTGATTAAATGCATAAAAGCAAGTGGAATAATAATTATGTAATTTATGCTCATACACTTCCTCCCACTGGCATGTTGCTTCTTGACTGAAATTGTATTTGATTCATGAACAGCTACCTATTAAGGATGGCGTGGACAGGTACTGAAAATCCCTAAGAGCAATCATGAAGTAATATTTCAGCTACACCACTGATGTCAGGTCCATTTGCACATTTTTATCACCGATTCATGTTCTGCAATCTACCCCTTCAACTGACAGCATTTATCCCTGCTACTTTTGAACAATATTAAAAACATGTAGAGAGGTGAATCATACAACTCTAAGTGTGCAGTTCTTACCATTAATTCAGGCAAAATAAGAATATAATCATTAACCCAATCTACAAATACAAAGAGAAACATTTTGCAACTAAGGCAATTAACTTGTATGTTTGTGTTGTCTTCCACTCTTGGAAAAGTGCTAAACCAACAGCTATAATTAAATAGGAAGAATTCTGCTAAGAGTAAAAGTGGCAACATTCGTTTTATATGTCTGCATCTAGCTCCTGGGTGATGAAAGAACAACTATTGTATCAATCTATGAATGTATTTCATGACAAAGGCATGTCTGCTGTTAGAAACACAGTTACCAAAGCTGAGATCTTGTTCTCAGTGGATTTGCAAAAGAATGCAACAATGACGCTGAGTGCCCTTGTATGTAACTACTACTACTACAGCAAAGCACCATTTTAAGGACTTCATCCGGGTCACTGAAAAAAAAAATGATGAATCACACAGTACATGTAACTCCTAGAACATATGTCTGAATGAAAACTAATATGGAGTTAGTAGATAACTTTCCCTGCATGACTAACAGCCTGCTCTGAGCACTGAACACAGAATTCATATCTGTACTAAACCATCCCACAGCTCTACAGCATCATATCTGTCACAAAAAGAATGAAACAAGCATTTTTCTGTTTGCAATAGTTACCTCATTCACGACATACCGGCTTAATGAAACAGCCAAAGCTGAGACAAGCAAGTCACCATTTCACCCCAAACTAATGCTTGTTTTCTTGTAAAGCTGTGAAAGACTCCGGAATATTGAGTCTTTGTTTATCAAAATAGCCAGATCAAAAAATACTTAGCAGATGGGCAGAGGAAAGGTTCCCACTACTTCAGTCCCCTTATGTCTCTGTTTAATAAGACTTTGGGTTTAGATCCATTCTGAGAATACAAAAGATCACAACCCATATTTTGACCAGCCTATTAAGAATTGCTTCACTGAAACAATTGAAGTGTCAGAGCTGTGGAAGACTGGTATTATTATTATAATAAATTATCTGCATCATAATTCTTGTGCTGTACTGCCTAATTCATGTGTTAAGGATTGAATTATTGCCCCACTGCAGCCAATTTAGGACCTCTCATGACGCAGGTTGTAATGTCAAGAAGGTTTTCCATTAAGACTACATCTTTGCAACAGGTCTGGTTGAAGCTGCCTGTTGTCAGATTGGCTCTAGAACTAGACTAGTTCATCTGAATGCCATGCAATTGTGAAGCAGGCCTGTGGGATTCTTGTACAAGTGAAGCTCTCTGCCAACTGACACCCTAGAATTAGCTAGCTTGAGTTTAAAGTGCCACCATAAGAAAAAGGTATGGCTCCTTAGAATTGAAGATGCCACCTCAAGAAGAAGCTACAGTTCCTGAGAGCAGAACCTTGATTCTGAATAACATTAAATTCAAGTTAAGAGAGCACTAAAGATGAGCTATTTGCACAGAGAAATAGGTAATTCCTTTACCGAGTTATCAATTCAGACATTTCTCCACACAGTCTTGCCTAGAGAAAAACACCGCAGTTACAAACCACACCCAGCAACATGAAATAACCTGCTTTCTAGAAAGACAGAATCCCATGCACCCACCCAAGACTTCCACCGGGTTTATATACGATACCAAAAAAAATACTATTTTCTCTCCAGAAATTTCCAAGGGCTAAAAGCAAAAGCAACGCATCTCACACAGGATGCATCTAGCTACACAGCTGGAAACCATATACAGCCTGCAAGGTAAATTCATCGGACTCCACTTTTTATCATGATCTTGCAATCTCCTATGTATCTGTGTATCATACATTTAGTCTCTGCTACTTGCTGCCAAGCACGTGTAGTAAAAGGAAGAAGAGAGTAAAGAGGCTATGGGAGATCACAGAAATTTGGACACTGTCCCACAAAACTTTCTCAAAACTCATTTAATCCCAACAAAATTGAGTTTGGACTACCCAGACAGCAGTACCTTAACAAGAAAGGTAAGATCATTTTAGCCAAGAGCACCATTTTTTACCCACAGACTACCAAGCACGTATGTTTTACAACACACACCCCTCCAAGCAGCAAATCTTTTTTCTCCCCACTTACTTCATACTGGAGAGTGTACATCATTCACAGTTAGACAGCGAATCCTGAAGTCCCGACCCCAGTCCTCTACAGAATCTCACAGAGAGCAGTCCCTTCACATGCTTATGCTAAAAAAAAACCCCAAAAACTAAGTAAGTATAGAGTTTATCTCATGAGATGTTAAAAAATAGCATTTACAATAATGCATGCAGTTAATTTACAGAATTTTAATATAGCATCTTTCTCTACTTAGTAACTGCCTTTTCTCCCTTTTTTTTTTTTTTTTTTTTACAGAAAGGAATGGGGACAACTATTACACAATGAAACATTTCAGTGACACCACCAGACCTCAATTAAAAGTTGTGCCACTTGTATTACTTTAAAGGATGGTCAAGCAATATTGACCCACTCTATAAAGTTGCTTAAGAATTGCTACTGATGAGTACTCTTGCTGAATAAGCAGAATAGATTCTTTAATGCTGATTTCTTACAACCAGCAGCAAGGAATAGAGAGAGACAATAATTAATGTGTTAGTATCAAGAGAATCAAAGAGCCTGCAAAGGTCTCTGTCCTTTCCCTGATAATAGACTGAGAAAGCTTCTTCTGGTACTGTAGCAGTTCATGGAGGCTGGACTTAGGGTAAGCAGTGGTTGATTGATTAAGGTACAATTCTGACAGTATCTTAGCTCCTAGATACATGCCCTTTCTTAAAAAAAAAAAATAATAAAAAATTAGGCTGCAGGCAGCAAGTGAGGCCTGGTTATTGGGCATAGGGCATGTGAATTCTAAAAGCCAAAGGTAATATCAGTTCTACATATAACAAATGTTTATACCAGGTACAGGAATCAGGTGTACTGGAAAAGGGCTTTTACTGACACTTCAAAATGACATCCAATTTCTGCGACAGTTACGGTTTTCTGCCAAGAAATACAACCAGCACCAATTAAATAAGATATGTATTTATAGAAAGTGCTAAAGACTTTCATACTGTTGAACACAGCAATAGACAGCTTCTGCCCTTGTAAATCCAAAAGACTGCACCGCCAAAATACGGGACAGGGGAGAAAGCGTCCACACCAGTTATTGCTTCCCCCTTGGAAACACAGACGCAGCAGAACATCAAGAACCACCTGAAACTTTGCCACCACTCAGGGTTAACACCTCATTTCTTATGAGAAGCATGGCACAGTCTTTCAGGACTAGACAAGGTCAGGACAAGTTATATAGCTCACTTGAGAAAAGTCTTTCAAGAGCGTATTAACCACATGTAGTGCGCCAGTGGAGGCAGCGGGAAAAGCACCACCTAATCAAATAAAAAAAATAAAATAAAATAGTAACTGCTTTTTGTAGCACCAATATCTCCCTTAATGAGCTTCCTGACAAAGCCTTCGAAGTCCTTGCTGTGCAAGATCCAGCCATCAGGGTAAGTCACCACAGCGAAAAACAGTCACCAGGCTGCATAACGCCATCAGCAGAACAGTCTGGAGAGCGGGAATTTCATTCAATTTAATTTATTGCCAATTAACATAAAGCTTTTAACTACTGACACAGTTATTGAGGAGGTTAAAAAAAACCAAAAAAAAACGCACCAAAGAAAGAAAAAACAAACAAACAAAACCAAAACAAAAGCCAACCAACCAACCAACCAAACAAAACCACACAAAAAATCCCCCACACATACAAAAACCAAACCCTTGGGGAAAGAAGCACCTTTCTTCACGTTTCACCTGGCTCAGCTGCTCAGCTTCAGTCCAACACCTCTCCTGTTTCCTGGCCTCACGTTCCCTGTTTCTGCAGTGGATTCCGCTCAGCCATCCCAGCCCCTGTGGTAAGTGCACGGGCAGTGTGTAATGGCTCCTTCCAGCCACCGCTGGCTTCTTCCTCCTCTCCACAGCTCCTCCGCAATGCGTGCCTCATGGCCTCCTCACAGCTGCTCCCTCAAGCTCACCTCAACTGCACCCATGGGGGCTACAGCTCCCGCCAGTTTCCCGAACCGGCTGGAACCGGCTGTGACCGGCGCGGGGCCGTTTGCAGCCTCCTCTCCACAGCACTCTGCTCCCTCCCCTCCCACCCAGACCCATTCACACCCAGTATACTCCTACCTGATGTTTTCTATGGGGTAACTGAAGAAACAAAGGATCTCAGAGTAAAGCATTACACTGTAACAGGGTAGGGAGAAGTCTGAAAGCAGAGAGGGGACGCAACACGGCTGACGCAGAAGTAGCATCTCTCCGCTCTTCTTTTGAAACTCTCAGGGAAAGGCAATGCTAATTGAGAAAAATGAAAAGGCCGCAGTGAAGGAATTAAATTTTAAGTTAACAGCTTCACTGACTCCTTTCCCCTCACTCTGCATTTTAGCACCTGGAGTTCTCCTTCAATAACAATCCCAGTTAGCACTACTATTTGCGTAACACCTAGCGAGAGCCCTGGTGCCTTTACACGTGGGCCCCAACACATCCAACGAACGATGATAAATCGCATGTGAGACACCAGTTGTTTCACATGTGCTCTCTTGAACCTCTGAAATGTGAAATGCACCCACACTGTGCTGATTAAAAGCTCCCGTGAGTCTGAATTCTCCTCCGTGAATAGGCTTCTACACCACAAAAGAACATTTCATACATCATACTTGAAACAGATGAGAGCCTTAAAAGCAACTTTATTCTACTGCCATTACAAAACAGAGCTTTCATTGTCTGCTGTTGAAATGCTTTGAGTCATCTTCTTCCAGTAATAACTAATCTGTCGCTCGCTCTCTTTGTATCTGACAATTCATGGACAGCCCAATTACAGGAGAGGAAAGTGGCACGGCAGTTTCAGAGGGTGGACTCAAACACCCAACTAACGTTAAATGATTTTGGTTTGGAGTATAATTCACTTAAGCAAATGAATTCTGATAATTTACTTTGAAAGCAGATTGTAACAGGTTAAATCGCAGCAGCATTGTCTAATGAAGATAGAGCCAAACATGAATAAAAAAAATCAGGAGACTAATATAGTATAATTTAAGACTTACAACTATTTTTTCTCTAATATCCACACCTCACATTTGTCTATTATTTCCATGCCAAATCTGCTTCTTAGTTACTAGTACTTATGTCACTCAAATGACCTATCGTAAGCCCACTTCACACCAATACAGGTGTGTATGTTAAAGTCTACCAACATGTATATTTCTATGCATTTCATACAGACTTATAATATGGCTGGAACAATTCTGGTGTTAAAGCCTTGCCACTAGTTACCCTTACAAAGATCCAGAAAAATCTGCCCAGGATGCTAAAGGGGGAAGAAAAAAAAACAAACCCAAAAACACAACAGGAGGAATGTTAAGAATGGCATAATGCTCATGCACAGTATTTCAGAGACAATTTTATATTTGATATCTCAATTCTCAAGCATTTGATTGTACAGAGTAATAACATGGGCTTTTTTTGTGTAGTATCTAATCTGAGGGAAGAAACTTTAAAGGGAATACTTACATTGAATTGAGAATTAATGTATTTCACTCGCAAGTATCTCCTCAGCAAGATGCATACTGAGCATGTATCTGAACTAATGAGACAGAAGAAATCCTTATCTACAATCATAAAAAATTAAATGCAGCTAAGATACGTGCAATGTGTTCTTGAAGATAATCAGGAACTTCATACGCTGTACTGTGTCAAACCACTTACCTGCTAATGGACAGCTGCTGATCATACAAGATATGTCAGAAGATTTTCTCCAGACTCTGAAGCATGCTCATGTCTAACTAAAAGCTTCGAGGATTCACCTCCTTGCGAGCTGGTGGTAAAACTCTGGGTTAAGACTGCGTAAGACTTTGTCCTGGGTTCTTCTCTCAAAATAAGGTAATTCCATAGCATATGCTCATAAAAGAAAAAAAGCAAGTATTAACATTTGCACATTAACACTGGCATGGATTTATAACTCTCTTTTCCCTATTAGCTCTGCTCCCTCACCCCCATATGAGGGAGCACTACCGAGTTTTCTTTTACGAGTACATTTGAATAAACAAGAGAGATGTCACAAATTTAAGAACAAAAATTTGTCTTTTTTAACTTACATTCTCATTTTCCTATTATGATTTCTATCATAAACAGAAAAGTGACTGAATTATCCCACAATTTCCTTTCAGGGAATGCTGTCATCTCTCAGTCAGACATATCTAAGACATGGCAAATGATTAAGGAAAAGATATTGCAACTCCTGTGATGCAGCATGTGCCATATTTCACAGCTACAAATGTTACAATCTTCAATAAAAGGAAGCCAGCAATTCCTTTCAAGTCATGAAAGCACTAAGCTTAGTTGTGAATGACTGCATATACTGTGTTGTGACACATCCAGGAAGCGCTATGTTTTATAAGAACAAAGTTCAGATTTTTCTTGCCAACATGATTTTGATAAGGAAGCAAGTCTTTGCCAAAAAAAAGATATGTTTGTTTTCCAAATCCATATATAGTCCTTACCACTCATGTATTTGAGATTCCACTTTTATATACTGGCATACAGCATGACTCAATCTATCATTCTCTCTGTGATACATAAGGAGCACACAAACCAGGCGTGGGAATAAAGGGGCCACATTTTATTCATCATGCAAAGAAAGACAACCATAATCTAGAACAAGAAGTATCTGGTGAGAAGTTGTAAACTCCTCCTCTCAGCCAAATCCCACAGCAAATCCTCTGATCCACATAAGAACTATGTTAATCAGGAAAGCTTGATCCCCTTCATCTAAATGCCTGCATCCCAAGTCTACAAGCGGATCAGCCTTACTTGCCATCACATGGCTATGGTTCAGGGTCAATCAGTTGGCTACCATTCTTCTTTAAACTTTCAGGGGCTAAAGCTTACCATCTGCTTCTGATGGACCTTATCTGCTACTGGCTCTCCCAGACCCAGGGAAGAAGTAAGCAGACACCTGGGAAAGTCATGACTTGCTTGATCAGAGTCCCTTTGCTCTTGCTAAGGTCCTCAAATCAACAAACAGGAAAGGCAGTAGTGATTCAGCTGGAAAAAGCTCGGTCCATCGCACCTAGGAAAATAATGGAAAAAACAACTTCCTTGGAAAATCCTTTAAGTGAAGTAAGTTCAGAGAAACATAATGCATTACTGCAGTTACAGTTTGAGTGAGCGAACAAGCATTTCCAATTCGCTTTTAATTCCAAAACTGCTAGGATTAGATTATTACAATTCCTACACAGAATAAACTCAATCTATCACTGTTCCTTAACACCATGTTATATTTTACAATGAAAATGCAACATTCATTTATTTTTCATGCTTTTTGCTCTAAACCAGACATTTTTCATAAACTCATTACTGCATGCTTACTTTTCATTGATGAGAGCTAAGAGTCAAGCTTTCTTTTCCATTTACAAGTCAATAATACCTTAACTTCTATTTTCAAAATTGCATTTTTTCTTGCAATATTACTTATATCCCAAAGGGGAAAAAGAATGCATTGAAGTGAGAGTGCAAGGTATCTTCATTTTTCATACTAGATGTACTTGTTACTAGTCAAAAAGTGAAGATGCAAATTCATAAATTAACCTACCAAACTATACATTATCCTCTATATTATGCTTAACTGGCATGATAAAGTGATGCCTCCCAGCCAAGCATACAGTAAAAACCTATTTAACACTTCAGCCTTTAAATGGGCTTAAATCCATCAACAATTTTGAGTTCAAATTACAATCACGGCTGCAAACTCTAGTATCTACATCCATAGCACTTTCTGTCTATTAGCCTCATCTCCCTCTGTGCCAGGTTCAGTGCTGCTGGTTCAGCGCTGCTCATGGTAGTAGCAAAACTGTCATCTTGGGTGAACAGTAGAGAATGCCATGTACCCCTTCATAATGTTGATACTCAAGTTCATATGAATCGACTGCTTCAGCTGATGGCTGCAAAGATGAAAGGAGAGACCCATTGAAGCATGTTGCTTTGTTTTTAAATAACTGACTTGTCTACAGTCATACCTACCGTTAACTTGCCGGTAAGCTCACCTACCAAAGGAATGTCATTAGATTGACTTAGAAAACCCCCTTGTATCACAGAGAGTACACTACTGAATGGTGGTCATTAACTTCAATTATGCCTCTCATGTTATTATGAAATCTCTAAAGAACCTGTTGTCTGCTTATTAAAAAAACAAAACAACCAAAAGCAGACAGAGGCATCCTTTGCTATAGCAGTCAAGACCACCTTTGTTTCTCCAGGAACAGCATCCCCTAATAGAGTTCTTCTACAGATACAATCTTGACCTCTGAACAATTACTTAAAAGTAGCCAAGAAATTCTGTTTAAAGATAGACTTTTAGAAAACATATGGTTAACACTTTAACTGGCTAGGAAGAAAGACTATACACTGCATGAAGAAATTTATACTTCCTATTCACAGCTCTTCTGTAAGCAAATTCAACACCATACATGAGAACATCACATCCATGTCTCGTTAATACAGTTATCACCCTTTAAAATACAGGCTGGTTTCATTTATTAAAGATTCCACCTGCTCTTGAGACTTTTCTATTTAGTCCATAGTATAATATTTAAAATATTTTAAATAAAATGAATACCGTTGAGAGTTTTACAAAATATTTATTTTGAAAAAATCACTCTGTACAAATTTAACATTCTCAACACCAAAGTTTTATAAAAATGCTAACAGAAAGACAAGTAAAACATTAAACTGATCTTTTCTTAAATTACAAAGAAACAGATTCATTCCAAAGAAGCTACTGTAATTCTAAACATGAAAAAAAAATAATTCATAAGATTTGACTGGTTTTAATCTATTACAGCCAAACACATGTATCCATGGATGCCTTTTTCCACCCTTTTTATAAACTCCCACCCCCAACACTGTCCACAACAAATCAAATACTCTAAATGGTTTACACTTTCACTGTACATAGCTTGCGCTCCAAGAAAAGCCAGGACAATTTAATCATCATTTTCTCAGTGCCTAACAAAAAGTTACCTCTATACATTTGGTACAAAATTCTCTGTACAAACCATCTTTGCTCGTGTAAATCTGAAGCAAACTTAAAGGAAGAGTATTTATTTGTGCCTTCAATTTGGTAGAATGAAGGGACAGCAATTAAGTAAAATTTCACAAAGTAACATTCAGTAACTGGGAATACTGTCTTTTTTTAAATTTTTTTCTTATTTTTTTTTTTAGTAATTACTATGGTATAAAAAAAATTATATACTGCAGGTTATTAGGAATGCCAGACCCTAAATCTACCAGTGCTAGGTTTATAGTCCTCATCATAAAATAAGATTTTTCTGTACAATATTTAAGTTTCCTCTCTTCATTTTAAGCTATTTGTGAAAACTGTTGTTGCATATTAAACAACCTTTCTTAAACAGGAGGAAACGTCCCCTCATGACATTAAAAGCAGTGAAAATTGTCCTATTACTGTAAACACAATTAAAAAGAAGACTGACAAAATGCAGTGTGGCAGGTAAGCCATGGTCTGGAAAGCTTTCTTCACATTTTCTTAACACAATATATGGCTCACACCACAGACAGCAGCAAAAAGAGCTATTGAAAATTTCAAGTTACAGCCAGGGGTGCCAGGCAGGATCCATACGACAGAGATTATCCAAGCTATTTGCAGCTGCTACCAGAGTGTTGACTTTGCTTTCTCCTCCTTCAAACTGAGCAAGATTATGAAGTCGAGTCATGATAGCAGTAACAGCTTTTTGAACTAGTGAAACCAGCTGCTGGCTGTCCATGTTTTCGGGTTGCCCAGCTGCTGAAAGTGGAGAGGAAGTATCCTCTTGTGTTTTTTTGTGCCATGCAATTATTTCATCCCGTAGCACAGTTTTTAGGATGCCATCAACCTACGTGAAGGAGAAAAATCAGACTGTTATATTTAATCTGAAGAACCATCAGGTATTACAGAATAGTAACTAGATTTTAGTCAACAGCATTTTGACACTTCTGGTTCGGCATTGCAATCTCAGTGTTTTTAAGATGAATGTGGCTTCCAACTGTCTTTACTATTTCCTCTCAAGGTGTTTCTTTTCATGAAAAGCTTTCATCACGAAAACACATCACATCTCTTACAGAATTGAAACATCGCTTAAACTGTAACATATATTAAGATCTTCATACACAAATGCAGTCACGTACATTCTGTATTAAGATAACTCCACTAAATTTATGACTTTTCCCACACATACACAGGAGTCTTGTGCAAAGATTCAGAGTGCTTTGCAAAGCTGGAGTTTTTCTGCACAGGGATTACACTCTCAGGGAACACTGCTTTCTGCCAAACATGGAAAGAACACGGACTGCAACATACATACATATGCATTTAATATATATACACACTATATACATATATAGGTGTATATAATATGTGTACACATATGTATATACAGGCCATTTCTACCCCTGGATGAAAAAAAATGCCTGCAACAAACAGTTGCTGTTTTTTCTCATCACTGAATTGAGTTACTGACATTCATCTGTCAACTCCAACACTCCTGAGGTTCTAAAACGAACTTCTAGGTAACCAGTCTGAGTCAAATTCACTGTCGGCACATAACAAATACAACATTTTATAACACAGATAGCTATTAGGCCAACATGTTAAATATATTTTATGGGCATTTGTAAAAAAGACAAATGCAGAAAACATTAAAAGCATTTCTCTGCAGTCCAAAAGACAGATAATCTAAAGCAGTAATCACCACATGTCTGAACTGAGCTGGGCACGCATCGCCCCAAAAAGAATAAATGGGCACCTGTTCTCTGACCTTCACAGAATCATAGAATACCTCAAGTTGGAAGGGATACATAAGGATCAAACTCAACTCCCTGCTCCTTGCAGCACTACCTAACCATAAACCATATGAACAAGAGTGTTGCCCAAATACTCCTTGAACTCTGGCAAGCTTGGTGCTGTAACCACTTCCATGGGGAGCTTGTTCCATTGATCAACCACACTCTAAGTGAAGAACCTTTTCCTAATGTCCAGTCTGAACTTATGCAGTTTCATTCCATTTCCTTGTATCCTATCACTGGTCACCAGAGAGAGAAGCTCAGCACCTCCCTTCCACTGCCCCCATTGAGGAAGTTGTGGTCTGCAATGCGGTCACCCCTCAGCCCTCTCTTCTCCAAGCTGAACAAACCAAGTGACCTCAAGTTCTCTTCAGAAGTCTTGCCCTCAAGACCTTTCACAATCTTGGATGTACACAACCAATCTCTACACGCTCTTCATATGTGATGTCCCTCTTATACGGAGGCACCCAAAACTGCACACAGTACTCAAGGTGGAGCTGCATCAAATTGATGTGGCATGTCAAAGTGGGCATACATCATTCAGATGATGAAATTACAGACTATGTTTGCAAACTTGTTTGTGTGTAATAGACATGGTTTTGTGAGGTAAGATGATGAATTATTAAAAATATATTCTACACAGCTTTCTGCATTTTAGATAAAGACTAAAATCACTTTAGGATATTTCCTATCTTTTATAATGTAACTAGCTCACACTGTACCTACGGTACATTCTGCGCAATGTCTTTCTGGTGCAAATTGCTTGCCTAAGTGCAAGATGCCTCATTTTTGGAAAGCATTAGAATTTAAAAGGAAGCTAGACAATTTCTTCAGAAAACTACACACTGTTAAGAGCTAGAATCCATCAAAGTAACAGTGTATCTTTAGCATTCTATTCCACTAACAAAGAACCAAAACACATTTCTATTGACAGATGATTATGAAGATTCTAAATGATGTTGCATTTGCCATTTTACTATTTAACACTGCCAAAATTCTTAATGATTTATGAGGCTAGAGCACTGAATTCACATGCTTGGACAAAGAATTAAATTAAAGACAGAATTCCTCCTATATTCCTCCTATTCTTTCAAAAAAGTAAACTGCAAACATTTCAGCTGGCATTTCTGATGATCTTACAGTAAGATTTAAAAACAAGTAAGTGCTGTTCAGTTTTCAGTTTAACCAAGAAAGTGCTGTTTTGTTTCTAAATTGCCAAATACAACATGCCTGCAAACAACCCTTTTAAAAGCTATACAAACCTTAAAGTTTGGCTGTGCAAAGCAGCGAGCTACTGCAATCATAGATGCAGTCAGTGGGCCAGACACCCCGATAGTGGTAAGAAATTCAGAGATGTTTGGTGTAAGCCGGAATGGAACTGGACGATTGGCATCCAAATCTCCAGTAGCATCATTAATGTCAAAGCGAAAGTAAGCTACATTTAGCTTGCCAGTATCCTGGATTTAGAAACAAGATGCATAAAAGTAATTAAAAGAACATTCATTTCATTAATGAAACCAAAAGAAGTTGGATTTCTGTTTACCATTAATACTCAGAATACAAATGTACTCCCAACAGCTTTTCACTCTTTCAGTCAAACAGGGTTTGAGCAAAAAACTTAAAATTCAAGGCATGCAAAGTCAGGTATGTATTTTTCTCAACATGTGTGTCTAAAACTCCTTGCTAAATACACATTGTTGTAATATCAAACTTAAGTAATAGCCTCTTCTGTAGTATGGTCTATAAGGAGTCATATGGAAGGGCACATCTCTGCGCATCCCAGCTCTGGGCAAGCATTCTCTGCATTGGTGCCTTAGAGTAAGCATCTGAACACTTACCTAGAGGGATTAAAGAAACTTAATTGCTATACAGAGCATATTCCTGCATGCATTAAGATGGCATTAAGACTTTAATATATACCACCTTCGCCCTACTAAGGTGGCAAGCCTCATTTAAAATGTTGGGTTAAAACAGAAAAATCACTATTAATAGGAGTTGTAGCTTGACATGATGGCAATGCTGAATAGAGAACAGTATTTGGAAAAGAGTATTCCCCTCTATGAAAATGAAGCTCTAAATTTATTTTTTTTTTAATCTGATGAAAACACATATTCAAAGCAATATATCTGAAGGACAAAAAGAGTGAGTTATCAGTCATTTACATGATCAGTTCCAATATCTAAGAATGATTTTACAAAGTTCTACATTTTCACCATAGAAGGTAGAGTTGATGTCCATGGAGACTGCAGTTTAAATTGCTACCTACATGATGTGCAATCACATATAAATGAAAAGCCTACTGACATGCACTGTTGATTACATGTATCAAATTACTGGTTTGACTCATTTCCAAAGTAGAGTCCAAATTTCCATCTGATCAAAGACAACAGCATGCATCTAGAATAAACTAACCCGTACCTGGGCAATCTGCAGCATTTCAGGGTTGAGTCTATTTAAATGAAAGATGAATTCTGCAAAGCCAATTAGGGCTAGCTGAATAGTGAACATCTTTCGGAAAGTCCAGTAATCCGTGGCGTTGGGGAACGTATGCAGAGCCCACTCCTTCAGCATGCTGCGTGGCACCATGTTGCTCTGCACTTCTTTAAGGATATCTCTGAGAACCTGCATAAATATTAGTTGAAAGAGATCATTTTTAATAGATTTCTTACCAACAGACGAATGTGCCAAGAGCAACCACCAAAATTCTCTCAACTGCTGTATCCCATTTTAGGAAAAAATATCCTGAAATTGAATGCTTTCAATCCTACACCATTGCCTGACTTCTCTGTCAAAACACATTGTGTTTTGTTAGCCCAGTCTCCGCACAGCTAGAAAATGCTTTTTAACTGAAAAAACTAAATTTTTAATAAAACCATATAAGCATGAGAACTGCAAACAGGCATGTCAGAAAAACAGAGACTGAAGAACCATATAACCCGACTTGATGTGTCTTCTATTCAAAACTTTAAAGAAAATCAGAATTGAGCTAAAGAGACATTCAACTCATGATGCAGCACTTCCTTACAGGAAACTAACAGAACATACTTCACTATTTTCTAGCTTCAGTGCAAGCTGGATAAGCATTTTGCAGCAATAAGACAAATCCCTTTAATTTAAGCTAATGGCAAGATTCAAAATTGTACATGGGACTACAAAGCATGCAACCTAAAGATGGCTCTCTGCATGGTTTCTTCATAGGGTAAAAGGGAAAGGATGTTTATTACACAAGATAGGGAAAGACTGTGCAAAGTAATTTGTAACATGTATTATATTACAACAAAAGCACCTCAAAAATACAAAAAGGTAAAAGCTGAGAGCTGTATTCAGCTGTTTCTGTCAGCGTACACTCTGCGAGCTTTTCCCCTAGATGTAAACATTTGCAATTACCAAAATATTTAATTACTGTACCATATACTAGCCTAATTAATTAGAAAAAGATGTAACACTAGGATTTGTTCCATGACACCAGAAAGTATGACAGTCACACTGACTTCAATTAAATGGCTGTTAGAGAGTTTCATAACCTGAAGGAAAAATCCTCAAAATAGAAACAAATGTTAGGTAACACTTCATCTGATTTTTAGCAAAGGAAGCCTGAACAGATACTGTCTCTAAACCATGCCTACATGTATACCCGTGTATTTTCTAATAGCTATATTTAAAATGGGACTGGCATTTTATGTAAGAATTTGCATTAACCTTGAGATAAAAAACATGAAATAACCTTATTTATCACAGTTGGATGTTTAATGGAGGTAGGTGAGAGAGAGCTTTGTTCTTTCTGAGTACTATCATTTATTAGGGTGTGATTACTCAACTGTTTCTATTTGACTTAGATGAAATGAATCCACTAGCAATTCTGAGATCCATTAGAAAAACTTGGGGAAGCCTGCATCACATAATGTGCTGTAACTGCTTATGTAAATTATGAATGCTGTTTCCCATGTTATCAATTAATTTTTTTCAAAGCACTTTAAGTAAGGACCAAAAAGCAATCAACACCTTGCCTGTTTTCCCTTGCAGGTACGCAAAATAACCTAGAGTAAAACTAATACAGCTTTTTTTTAAGCTTTCCAAGATCACCTAAAACACCAAAGAGATCTAAAAGTTTCCAAGAATACATTAAGCAAAACCAAAGTGAACTCTGAAAAAATCAAAATGCCACCTCTGGGCAATGTATGTGTCTCACTTCTAATGAGAGGTGATGAACCGGGGCAGGGGATATGGGACACAGCAGAGACCTCAAGAAAGCCCTTGATTAAAATTCATTATACATTCTAATACCTGATGGCTAGCTTGAGTCCCTCGTGCTTGGACTGTTGCCAGTCTGTCATAGTAACGAGAAATAGGGTTGTCATGCTCAATGCCTTTCTTGGCACAGCGTTGCTTATAGATCTCCACCAGGGAAAGAGAAGAGGGATTGTCTTCAACCAAACGCATCTGAGGAGAAACTGCTACAACGCGGGGAACTAAGAGACATTTGAGAAGGGTGACAGGCGATGGTGGTGGGGCAGGGAGAGGGAGGAGAGAGCAAAAGAGAACAAAACAGTTAATCCATAACCCAAATACTAACAGAAGAATTAGCATACATACATTTCAATTGATGATCACAGTCGTATCAAGAGATAATTTTTATTACTACACATAACTAACTCACAAGCTCTGTTAAAAAGAACGATAGCAGATTTTTGCAACAGAAACAACTATATTAGCAAAAAAAATATTTAACACTAATTATTCTTCCTACTTTTCTTTACCTGCTGAAAAGAGGTTAATACTTTGTTCAGATGCAAACGGGTTTGTAATATCTGACTACATGATACTGGCATTATGTCAGTAAAAATGAGTCTGAAGAACAAAACTACTTAGCTCAATAGGGTACTTAAAGTGATTCAGAAAAACTGAAGGAAAAAACCTGAACGTAGTTGAAGAATAGATGTTTAAATGACACCACTTGAAAACAACACAGGGAAGACACAGCAAAATATTCAACAATAAGAAAACCTAAGGCAGTGAGCTTTTCCTTGGTGAGCAGTAAAGTTGCAAAAAACCCTATTTGCACTTTCATGGTGCTCAACAGATGTATCATCCTACTGAGTCTTATGTTCATTTCCATCCACATCAAAACAGACAAGGCCTCTCCATAGCCAGCTTTTCCAGTGACGCTGTACTGTTTGACAGTGACCTTCGGTTACCACCAACACTGTTCTCTCAACATTTCCCTCAGAAGCTGTAATAATTAAACTCAGAAATACAGGGAAAAGTTGTTTAAATCCATTTAAATTTTTTGATGCAATTTCTTCAGTCTTAAAGAAGAAATACATTCTGCAGAAGGGGTGTTAATGAGCTGTTTCTTCTGGTGTGCTTCCATTAACCTCTGGCAGCAGAGAAATGGATGTTCTTTAGGTTCTTCCAAATAGCATCAAACCACAAGGAACAGAATACTTTCAAAAAACCACTACAGTTTAAAAACAGCTTTTTGAAGGAAAACATGTTACTTTAGTATACAGAGGATATATTTCTGCATCAGTGTCCCTGTTTATCATAGTTTTAAAGACCGCTTATTGCACTTTTCTTATTTTGGCCTCCGAGTGATGCAACATTGTCTTCACATACGTAGAGATACTGACCTTTTGTTATAACAAATCATTTGGCTTGGGTATTTTTGTCTTTTTAAAGTTAGAACTCACATATGCATTTCTAGCTCTGAAAGTGCCAGTTGCATCATCTGGACACCTAAACTCATGAAACAACTTCATGTAAATAGATACTATTAGCCCAAAAAGAGGACCGAGAAATCTATACTTTTTTAAAAATCAGAGCTCAGCACTTTTTAAAAGGACAACAGCATAGCAGCAAATTTGTCTCTTTGATAAAAGTTGCCCTTATCCATAATATGTTTCCTGCTTACCAACCAAGGAGTATCAGAACTGAATAATGCAATGTACAGAACTCATTTATATGAAGTTATTAAGTGACCTTCTGAAATGAAAAGTATTATACATTAATATAAACTAGCTACTCAGTTTAAGCTGGAACTTGCCAACAGCCTTAGTATCTCGAAAACAAAGGGGTTCACTATTTTAAAGTATCTGAATCACAAGCAGACCAAGTATGTTGCCAGGCAAGACGCTGATATTCTCTGTTTCTCATTTCATGAATGAAGTATTTATAATCAACACTTAAAAAAAACAAGATACAAAAGGAAAGAGAAAGAATTAAAACTGTGTGTTCAGCCTTCATTCACTGTTTCTGTTTCGAAATGCTTAAATATGTGACCTTTTTATTAAGTATTTTGGCAATTTCTACACATGAATAATGTTGGAAACCTCCTTAACTATCCTCACTAAGGCCCTCCTACCATTATGTTTGTTAAATCTGGATTTTTTAAGCATGCCAGGTGGTGCTGTTGGCAAAGTGCACTCTCCAAACCAAGTAACCTATTACAAGACCATAGAAGTGCACTCAACATGAGTCCTGCATCCAGTATCTAGATTATGAATGGATTTTATTTGGCAACAACGAAGCAGTCAGTATATTCCTGAAAGTAAACATCACCATGGATATAAAAAAAATACAAAGATATGTTTTCATATCAAAGAACTCAAACCGTTTATCAAATTCAAAGCTCTACAAAAAAAATTCCTTTTGTGTTATGTGGAAGAGGTAAAAGACATTCAATATTCATACACTGCAACTTGGGAAAAAAAGTTTTGTTCTCTTTCTCTTTGTCTCTAAATGCTTGTTCTGAAGTACATGCATCCATTTCCATAGCAACAGCTCCAACGGGCACATCTCTGCCTTATAGGTGCTATTCACAACTAAACTTTATACAGTAAATGATGCATGTAAGCTCTTCCAAAAACATCCTAGATCCCATGAAATCAGCTTTATTCCTTCAGAGGGGTGCTACAATGCCAAAAAAAGGCTTATCACCTAGACAGATGCGACTTTACCTTCTGAATATTCAAAACCTTCAGTATCAGTGATTAGTAGCTGTCAAAAAATTTAACAATTGCAATCTTTGAGTATAATATATATTTAAAAAATAATGTAAAATCTCTCCTTTCAGTACCTGTAAAAAACAAGTGTCTTTTTGTGGTTTCTTTCCTTTTCTCCAAGCAGGGGTTCAAAAGGCGAAGAAGCTGTAATACCCGCTCTTCTCTACGAGACTCTGTCAGGCAAGCATCATTCATTACCAGGTATGGGTAAATCTTTCCATTATGGCCTCGGATATAGAGTCTTCTTGCTGCAGTATTGTGTTTCTGAACTATCTCCACTCTGGGCATAAACCTATTAGGAAGAAAGGGATAATAAAGCACCTGAGCAAATCTCCTCTGGTATTAAATCAAAACAAACAAAAACCACCAAAGAAATAAGGTAGTGCGACTGTATTACAAGGTACAATTCTATTGCCCAGCTAGCTCACAGTTTCTATTGTGTAGTCAAAAAGGTCTTCTGTTTGATTTTTGTTAAAGGAAGAGTTCTTGAGCAAAATTAATCATCAGATGAGACCTTTATCGCTCTTTTGAACCATAGTACCTGTATTGACTACAACAGAAGAACTCAACTTCTATCCATATATGAAGCATACTCATCATGTAACAGTACAGTTGCTTACTGAGGCAGTGTAAAATTACCAGAGGAGGATAAAATAAAAAAAAAGGTGTTATTCCAAGGTACGTCTCTATGTATGCAATTTATATATATGAAAGGTACAAGATTTCCACTGTTGCAAAGTGGACAGATGGAGGTTTTCATTTTCTTCTCCGTTTTCAGAATTACAACTACTAAAGTGTATTTTTAGGTTACCTTGCTATCTTGATATAGTAATGTGTTGGCTTTGGCATAAGGAATTCTCCAGGTATCTCTACTTCTGCAGTTTGAGCTGAAAAATTACTGAGAAAGCGGCACTTTTCTTCTATGAGGAAGAACTTTGGAAGCTGTTTAGTTTTTGCCTCCAGAATTTTGATCCATTTCTTCAGTTTAGAGATAAGATTGTGAAGTTTCATTGACCCTGGCACACTGAAGTCAAAGTCTAAAAAAAAACAAACAACATAAATCTCAGCATTTCAAATTCTTTATAGGGTACTTAATGATCAAGTGTCTGAAGTTTGAGTTTTCAAAGAGGTTCTCCTAGCTACACACCCTCAAGCAAAATACACATTCAGCACACGCAGCTGTTATGCAGAAAAGCATCATACTGGTGTCGAATACTATAGGAAAAAGGAAAGCTACTATCAGCAACTCGTACAAAAAAGCAAAGCATATATACCAAGCAAGTCCAGCAGAACAACATGGCTACCTATGAACCCTAAACACAGAGAAAAACTAGCATGTTCAGAAAAACACAGATGAGAAAGAAGAATCATTAGGGAAGAGTCAGAACATAATTGCTATATGATCATACACCAGCAATAACACTACATCAGCTGATGCTGGAGGATAGTAAATCCTACGTTTCAATAGTGCAAATCAAACACACACACAGAGCTGTCCTGCCTTCAAAAGACAGCCTCTGTAGAATATTTCATCTCTACAGAAAATCTTTAAGTGAGGTCCTAAAATGATGTATAATTTAAACCTGTCCAAATCTGCTACCTCTTTTCAGTACACAGGTCTAAAATGTTCTCTGTAATTATGAACTTCCCAAACTTTTTCCTGTCTTAGTCATGCAAACATTAAAAAAACATACTGTGAAAATCTTAAATACTGTCACTGTATTTAACTGTCTGTATACTGCAACCAGAAAGACTGCATAAAAAGCAAGGAGTAATAAACCAAATTATCAGATCATTTAGTAAAAGAGGAAAAGTAAGCTTATTTCACAGACTAGCACTATAATTTTCAGCCTAATTCCAAGTGATTTACTTATTTAAAATCAGTGAAGGCTTTTTACTTTTAAAGGGGATGAAAGAGCCCCAAAACCGAGGATACAATGTAGGATCTGTGAGCAACAGCAAGCCAAATAGTACATTTACTATTACTATTATTCTCCTATTCTGACTATTACTTTATTATTCTCCTATTCTGAGCTGCAAGAAAATTCTCCTTATTCATTCCTGGCTCCGATAACAATTGCATGCCACCACAGGAAGAACAGATATGACAGCCTAAGCAAAAATTACAATATTATGCAAACAGCCTGCTCTTTCCTTTGCAACGTAACAGTACTGCACCCTGGAACTACCTCCTCTAACCCACATGCAAGTGAAGTAACAACTTTCTCAAGGTCAACACACGGTCTTCAATACACTACGAAAATAATTCTGTAACAGAATTCACTGCAACATCAACCATTTTCTGAGCCAACACCAATGCCATCTTCCCAACACTGCTTTCACTACGGTTACAGAAGATAGCAAATACATAAATAATGAGTCTGAATCTCACAAAAGAGGGAAAATGAATAAATTGCGAACACGAAATTATGGTTCACCACTTCAGTATGATAACAATGAGAGATGAAACACACTCAGTAAGAAGATAAAGTAAACCTCCTAACTGTAAACCTCATAAGTTATAGCATCCCAAATTGTGCAAGTTAATTAACAGACTTGACTTTTTAAAACTCATTTCTATACCACAGTCTAAAAGATGCCATTTTAAGCTCAACATGTTACAGGTGAAAAAGCAACAGCAAGAAAGAAACAGAAAATGTTGATTCAGTATTTCTGAGATTTTCAGCTAAACCAGAACAGAACCTTCTTTATGCTTCAATACAACAGGAAGTTAACATAGTCTCAGAAATGAGTTTTACTCTTATTGCAGAATCTCTGTTTCAGTATGTTACATACACACAGTATTTTCCTACATTCACAAAAAAAACCTCCAAACAACAGAACAGTCATGAGTCCTGCTCAGAGTACACATTAATTTGGCCACATAAATATGCCCCAAGCATCTATCTGCAAGTATGCTAACAGCGAATTAAGTACACACACACACACACACAGAGCAATTACTGCATGATAAAGTTTTTTCAACCACAATTAAAACCACTCAAAACTCTGATTCTCCGCAAGACTTACTCCTACAAACAAGCTTAGCACATTTGGTCTTTTAACCAGAAGTCTGTATCATCCTACACGTGCACTCTTTTTCTCTAAGTTCTCATTTATGTGCATAGGAGTACACACAATTCAGTTATTACTGAATAAACTAGTGCAGCCTATGATTCCTTTCATTTTACTATTCTGTTGGTTAAACAAAATATCAGAGAACACATAATCCAACTTATTTCATTGTGTATCCACAATATACTGATATGCTACAAGCTTTCAGTGAAAGCCTTAAATCTACTATCCCCAAAACAGAGAAAAAAACCCCAAACATACCAAATCCTTTCCACTTTCATAAGAAAGAAGTCTATATTGAAAAACACAGTTACGTATTCATGGATGTTAGAAATTAGTATAACTCTGTAATACTCCCTTTTCTTTCTCTACCTGGTAGGGGTATTTGCAATATTACTGTAAAACACTCTTATTATAATCCCAAGCCTACCCTCTAGTGAGCAGCGAGAGTAAATCAATTCATGAAAGTGGCAAACTTATTGAATCATTTATCTCCTGAATCTCTGAAGTTCAGGAAAATATCCCCCAATTGCAACTAGTTGTTGTACTAATGGGAACCATCAAAGTAGTAAAAATATGCATCACAGGATATTCTTTACAAAAAGAAGACAAAAAAAGAGCCATTTTGTTCACCATGAGAACAGCTCCAGTGTGTTGAAATGCCTTGTTTAGGATTTTTGTTGTTTTGTTTCCCAGTAGCAGATGGGAAAAACAGAGAGTTCAGTTAGTCTTTTTGCTCATGTCACAGAGAGCCCATCTGAGAAGAAAAATCATTTCATATGGAAGGGAAATACAAGTGCAGACATTATGTGTGTATGACGTCTCTCTGCTTTACACATATCTTAATGTATATAAAAAGTATTTTTGTTTCAAACAAATAATTTTTTTCAGTACTTACTACTGGATAACACCTTCCTCAAGCTAACACATGATGGTCTAAAACACCCTACTACTTACGTCATCTTTTTCCTAAAGAGAAGTGGAAGTTTATCTCCTCATCTTTAATGGAGATATTCACAGAACATCATGATACAGACTGCAACTGAAGAAGCTCGCTCTCTTCTCAATGGTGCTAAAGATCCTTGTCACTCTCAATAAAAGGACAAATGGGGCACAACCTTTCTGCCAGTGAGACAGATCTAAAAATTTTAATGGTTCTTAACACAACTAGATAAAGGTGACTGCTTTTTGAATGAGGGCTGTACCTTCACTTTACATGAAGTAGCACAAAAATGCACTTGAGTTAACTAAATTAGAGTACCAATCCCTCTGTCCCCCCACAACCCCTGACCTACAAAATGACCAACATTAACATAGCATTAAAGAAACAGAAAAAATACCTACAAACTAGGACTTAAAAACAAATAACCAAAAAAAACCCCAAAACAACCCTTCTGCTACATGTGCAGAAAAATAGTCCTAATCAGTTCAAAGTAACAGGCAATTAATGCTTTTTGAGCAAGCACCAGTTCATTTGTAAGATTTTAAAGATTATTCTGACCATAGACAAAGTCTGATTACACTTACAAGTTGATAACCCAAGGACCCTCAACTGAAAAGCCAAGACACCATGTAAGCCAAGACATCATGTAAGATACCACTTAAGACTGAAATGTAAGCTTAGCTTCACAGAGCAGTTCTTAATGCATATGATACTAAAGAAGATCAAGAGAGAAGAGGTGTCTTGCTTTTAAAGTTTTAGACATCTACATACTCTGTCGTTTCCCAGAGGTTCATCTTAATCACACAAGACCTTTTGGAAAGCACCAACAAACATGAAAAATCTCAGTGACAGGTAAGCAGAAATATGAAGCAGGATTTCTGGTTTACAACATAGCGTCAGAATACTAAGACTGGTAAGTCCAGACCAAGGTCAAATATAAAATCATGGAATAGTTAGGGTTGGAAAGGACCTTAAGATCATCTAGTTCCAACCCCCCTGCCATGGGCAGGGATGCCTCATACTAAACCATGTCACCCAAGGTTCTGTCCAACCTGGTCTTGAAACTGCCAGGGATGGAGCATTTACCTTTTCTTTGGGCAACCTGTTCCAGCACCTCACCTCCCTCACAGTAAAGAACTTCTTCCTTGAACCTAAGCTGAACTTTCCCTGTTTAAAGTTTAAACCCATTCCTCCTTGTTCTATCCAAACTCTTGATCTGGATTTTCTGGATAACATCCTGTTTACCTAAAAATTAGAAGTGCAGTAATGAAATAGCTACCAAAGTGATGCTATGCTCATTCTTGAGAAAAGAAAAAAATCATTAAAACAACTGAGAATTCTGAACACAGCTCTTTCCCCTGCCCTCTCTCCACATTTCAGAGACACACTCAGACATTGAGGAGATTCCTTCTGATTACAGAGTTTCCATCCACAGCAAAGAATTCATTGTGCTGGGTGGCGAAACTCCTAAGAAAATTATCTTGCCCATTTAGGGTATACTTTGGAATTTTCCATTCCTATTCAGTTTGAGTGAAGAAATGGTTGTAGAAAGAAGCCGATCCAAATTCTAAACTATCATATGTCCACAAAAGAACAATGAAGGCAGTTTTTCTCCTCCTTTCATTGCTGAGAAAGCTCCCAAAGGGAGCATTTCTCAGCATTTTTCTGTTCTTTGATGTCAAAGGTTTAGCAGGAAAGGAGAGACGGAACAAAGAACAGATAGTCAAAGAGCTCTGCATTTGAAGTTCCAGTAAAAAAAATAATTTCAAAGTAAAATTTGGTTTTAAAATATATAACATTAGGATAGAAAAAAAAATGACCTATCAAAGTTTCAATGGTCCAGACTGCTGCAGACAAAGTACTTAGAATGTAAGAAATGGTATGAGAGCCCCCAGTGGCTCCAAACAGGAATCAAGATGCAACTCAGATGTTGATGGAAATGATTATGCAACCAAACATAGTTGAAAGTGTCTATAAAACATAGCTGCCAACATTAATCTGGAAATAATTGAAGACAAGAGTTTACTCCAAGACAGCTCCTCAGCTTGGATACTTTTGAAATGGAAGGCAGCCACTGTAATTATCTATCCATCACCTAAATGCAACTAGTGCTGAGAAGCAGAAAAACAAACACGAACCTTGTAGCATGACAAAAGGACAAAGTAGGTACGATTTACAAATGGTTTCTCATAATGCTAAAGCAGTCTTTGCTATCTTCAGTACAGTAATTACAATCCTATTCATTTATTTATGTGCATTTACTGTTATTACAAAATTAATAAAAGCCATATTTTCATTTTCTGCATAATGAATTGAATTACAAAAATGTGCAAGTATATTGATCAGTTTAATTTCTTCTGGTTTCCCACACTTCATTTGTGAATGAAAACACTGAATTTATTAATTAAAATAAAATCAAATCTAGAACTAAGCAAAATCGTTATTTCTATCCCACAGACATTCATGTTTAATCAGACTTTAACATATGAACTCTTCAACAAAAAAAATAATTACTTGTTATTAAACTGAAGTTTACTAAGAAACACATTGCATTTCATGACTTTACATGATTTTCATGGCCAGGGCTATGTTGCTGTTCTGTGTTTGATATGTTATTCTATATTGATTAGATAGCAAACCTGAAAACCTTACCTGCCATTTAGATACCATAAACACATGCAAAGATTATACATGAGCATGTAAAACCTGAAAAACCTCTCCATTTTTTGTTTTAACTAAAGACTGCAACTGAACCGTAATTAAAGTTTCTTAATCCCAAGATCTCTCTAATACTCAGAGGAAAGAAACCATGACAGACCAAAACTAACTTAAATCCAACAAAAACTGAGCATATCAACAACACTTACAGCAATAAAAAACTGACTGTACTACTATTGCACTGTAAAGACACATAAACCATTCCTAAAAATTAAAAACTAGTCCAAATCTGTATTTCATGTAGACTAGTGCAGTTGGAAGGGAGCTACAGTGATCATCTAGTCCAACTGCCGGACAAATTCAGGGCTGACCAAATATTAAGGGAATTGTTCAAAATCCTTTTAAACACTGACAGGAATGGGGCATTGATTGCCTCTCCAGAAAGCCTGTTTAGGGTTTGACCACCCACTTGGTAAAGAAATGCTTCCTAATGTCCAGTCTGAACCGCCTCTATTGCAGCTTTGAACCATTCCCAGACGTCCTACCACTGGATCCCAGGGAGAAGAGACCAGCACCTCCCTCACTTCCCCTTCTCAGGCAGCTGTGGAGGACAAGGTTGTCCCTCAGGCTCCTTTTCTCCAAACTAGGTAAAGCCTAAGTCCTCAGCTGTTCCTCATAGGACACGCTTTCCAGCCCTTTCACCAGCTTAG
>JANHGB010007739.1:0-23710 GCA_026283785.1 Coracopsis vasa
CCTGCCCATGGCAGGGGGGTTGGAACTAGATGATCTTAAGGTCCTTTCCAACCCTAACTATTCTATGATTCTAAATAATATTCTGCTGCAGAATAATTCTGTGTATCAGATCAAAAGCCACTGACTCCTTTAAGAAAATACCCATGGCTAGCACTGAAAATACTGAGTGACACCCAAAACAAAAGTGGTTTTGCTGAACCTCACAATTGAACTGCAGGATAGCTTATTGCCTGGGGTTTAAGACATACAGATCTCTTTTAAGTATCTCAAATAGTCAATAAACACAAAATTCAGCATGTCATGATGAACTCACTCATCATCATTATATCATTACTTAGTGTTTTAGCTATGTCTTAGTGTTTTAGCAGGATCAAAGACACTGTGATGGAGGGAAAAGTCAGTAATACAGGTAACATACGTAGCATAGATGAGTCATCAGATGATAGGCGGCCTCCGCAGCCAGGCCTTTATTACTGCTGCTATACTTTAAAGGAAGCTCTCTTTTAAGAAACACTGATTTTAATCAGTGGTGGAAAACAATCTTAGCAAGCTTTGGGTGTGTGTGTGTGTTCCTAAATGTGTACCATTTGCTATGGATATCAGCTAATTATAAACATTGGAAGTGAGGGTGTTTTCGCAATATTCCTTCCTGTTATCAGCCATCCCTCAGTGATATCATTTCCCTTAATTCCATGCCATTGATACTCAGCTTCCACTAAACCAAAGCTTAAATCAAAATACTTTGCCTTTATAATTATGAAATTTAACCATATAAAGAGTATTTGTATTTAAAGGTATAATTCAAGAATATATTGGTAATCCTTCAGTGCATTCCAAATAAACTGTTACACCTGTGTAACAGCTTGTGTAACTTCACACTTTGGCAGAGATATGGAAACTTTCTTAAAGAGGTCTCTTTCAGCAGAGCTAATGGGATTTGAGAGACCCTAATGTTTAAAGTCATGAGTTTGTAATTCCAGAGCTAGCTGAATGAGAGCCCTCAGGACAGACCTGATGTATCCCAAGAAAACAGAAAGCCGTGTTCAATACAATTTAATACAATATTTCAAAACTGTTTGAAAAGTGATCTTACATTCATGCAAATTTGACTTAGTCACATGGCATATACAGAGCAAAAGATGTGAATGCAACCTGACATTTCTTGATTTTTGCATGCCAACGTAGCAAACTCAATATTTACCTGCTGTAATTTTGTGAAATACTTATTTCTATATTCATTGACATCATATTATTTAGAATTTCAATTATTGAAATGCATTTTGCTTAAGAATCTTGAGTTTAAGTAATTCAGTGAGTTTTTTTATCTTTTGATAGCTAGGAAATGGAAGGTGTCAGTCCTCACCAGCGATATGCCATCTGCAGGAACAAGCTCAAAGGTTTATATTACATTGTATGGGGATCACAGCTGTTCAGGGCCCATTTTTCTTGATGGAGAGGAGGGAAAATTATTTCAGAGAGGAAATGAAGACATCTTCACAGTAAGTAATATATATTCATTGTGTTGCTCTCTTGTATCCTGCCAGATTGCATGACATTTCAAAATATATCTGATGGCAGTCAGTTTTTTTATGGTACACGTCTGAAAACAAGCAACAGGACTTAAATGTAGAACTAAATTTAGTATCTCACTTTCCCACTCACCTATCCAAAGCTGATTTGATTCAACATATTTCTTGTCTGTTTAAAAAGAACTGCTGGTTAATTTACATAATGCCCAAGAAAGTAGAGGAAATAGAGGACAACAAATACTTGTTTAGTTTTTAAATTTTAAATGGAGCTACAATATTAAAAATGAAATGAGGAAGTGAAGAATTAGGACATGGAGTAAATTTTTAACTTTTATACTGGCTATGTATTTAAATAATGGCAATTTTTATACCTGTAATGAAGTCTGCCTATCTGAAGCTGGTTCTGCTCCCAGCTACACAAGCAAACTTCTCCCCCAGCAGTCTTTTGTCATGATGTTGTAAGTGAGCCAGAATAGGTCTTTTATCAAAAGCTGCATAGCCTGAGTGTACATATGGCATTGTCAGTGAGTCTCTCTAGCAGGTGCCAGCTATAGGGCTGTGTAAGAAACAGGTGCTTCCATTGTTAGTATCCAGCATAACAAGTCCCCTTCGGAGAAAAAGTATTTAATGGCAGCATTGATGAAGAGTTCACTTTTTTCACAGTAGCCTTGTAGCTGCTTCGTATGTAGGAAATGCAGTTTTGTAGACCTGTTCAGCCTGATGGAGTTTCTCAGAAGAATCCAGCACCTCAGATAATAAAAAACCCTCTTGATATAAAAATGAAAGCAGTGGATGAAATAAGTAACCAGGTACCTGAGAGGTAAAAACACCCTCTTCACAACAGATGTTGGCTCTGTTCCCTGCTCCCATTATTGCAATTAATTTCACCTCTGATAATTTTTAAATGCAAAATATGGAGGCAGTCCCTGGCTTGGGACAGAGGGTTCCTCTTAGGTGAGCAGCCATAGCACTGAATACAATTAAGGAGTGTCTATTCTGAAATGTATAGAAAGAGAAAATCCTCTCTGCTTATGCTTTATGCCAGATCTTTCTTAACTCTGGTCTGTCCTCACTTTTCTGTCTCTTTATTGTTTGTAACACCAAGTTCAGTGAGGTTTGGGATACAGAAAACTCAGTTCATATCCGCCTCTACACTATAAATGAAAACACGAAATTGAATTCTAGAGAAATCAACAGAAGGACAGCAAATCCAGCCTACATAATAATAATTTAATAAGATACAGTAAGGAGGAAAGACACTCATGGTGTGTTTCCAGTTCCTTGAAGATAAGCTTTCTATTTCTACACTTAAGTTCATAACTAGTTGTTTGAATAACCTTCATACAAACTTGCTCCCTCAGCACCCTGTTATCTGTACTGGACACACTCATGCAGCCTGCCCAAGAGCTAACCTTTCAAATACAGCTTTTCAAGTTGATTTAATTGAAATTATTTTTAAAAGTAATTTCAAAGCTGAACACAACTGTGTACAAAATTGTAAGGCATCCTCTCCTGGAGGGGTAGGAAGAAGCTCAGATGCATGCGGGAGGTGCCTAGGAGACAGAAATTGTTTTGTAGCAGGTCAGTGGTATAGATGCTGAACTGAGCCAGGTTTTAAGGTCAAGACATTTACATACATGCATACATACAGTCTGTATTCATTTCCCATTGAGGCCAATGTTCAGTGAGAACAAAATAGCTACAGCAGCATCCTGAAGTCACGTAAGTGGGGTTGGCAGGCCAATAGGTTTTTTGATGGCTGTCCTTTAAAAGAGCCAAGCTTCTAATGATTATCAAGGGAAGAATACTTGGAAACACCTGTTTAAATATCAGAATATTTAATTTCCCCAAAAAAAAGAAAAAGTCACTTGACAGTTACCAAATGAATTGCTGTTGCATGTCTTTTCCTTTTAACAAATGTTCTGTGCTTCTTCTGTTGTGTTTCTTTTACAGGTTAATACTAGAAACATAGGACATCTCTACAAAATACGCATAGGGCATACAAATACCGGAAACTCCCCTGCCTGGCACTGTGAAGAGGTAAAAGCAGTGAGAAAGAATTTTATCCTTCCAAAAGCAGTTGCTATAACTGGAGTCAAAATATGAGTTAGAAAAAATCCCTGGGATAAGTATATTAACCTCATCAAATGTTTGCAGCTTCGTTTAAGAGGTTATTTATGACTGCTGTAATACGGAAATTAAGGCACCTTATGATGGGATGTCTTGGCTTACTTGCTGTTTAGTGAGAGCAATACATTATGTTTCCTTTAAAATGTGTGGCTGGACAGCAAGAAAAACTGCTTAAGTTGGCAGCTGTAGTCTGAGTCTTCTGGAATCTTTGTATGCCACAGAGTGTCTAGAGTTTGCTGAAACCCAGTCACTGAACACAGTCAAGCCAAGTCCTCTTCAAATCTGTGGGTGATGCTGTGTCCCTCTGCACAGCGCCAGAGCTACACTGTAAAAGTTTCTAGTTCTGTGTCTCTGAGGAGCAAAAGATAATAACAGGTTCTTTTCCCTCCTTAATTATAAAAGATTTTGACACAGGTAAAGATAATAAACCAAAGAGAATGAGCTAGTTCTGTTTCAAGCTTCAGGTGCGAAACATTCAGGAATGAAAGAATCTGACGTTTATCCTTAACACTGGTGATGTACCTATGTGTGCCAATGATAAGCTATGCATGCTTGAAATACATCCTTCTTTGTGCCACAGTTTCTTATCCTTCAGTTAAGATACAGCAGTTTATGAAGGGCTTCAGAAGCTGCTGGTAAGCTCATTATAATTGTATTTCAGGGTAATTCTATCTGTTACAAAGTGTCCACTGAAGTTAAATATTCATTGATCGAAGTTCAAACTCTGTGGTTATTTAAGGCTTTAACCAGTTGTTTTCATTTGAGACTGAGACTCAGAAGGAGATTAAGTAATGCCTGGACAACATTAACTGAAGTTTAGGCAAGTTACCCTGTGTTCATACCTCTAGCCAGTGCATGTCTACATTGACATATTGTGCCACTGGCAGTATCACTCTGTCTAAGAGGTTTCATGCTAGAATTGTAGGAGTTATATCTCTTTCAAATCACCTGAGGATTGCCTGGTTTTAAAGCCTGGCTGTTTGTTTTCCACCAGTGCTGTGCTTTGAGGAATGCTGGAGTCAGAATATCATTTAAGATACTTCTTTCTTCTGTCCCATGCTATTTTTCTTTTCATAAATGTGTGTGTGTAAGCAGTGAAAGGGTGGAAAATACCTCATAGCTTTGTCTAGTGAGGGACAGGTTACCAGCAATTTCTAAAGCATACCTGAGTTGAGAAGCTAGAAGAGAACAGTGGGTTTTCTATTGTAGAAAAGGTTCGTTTGTATGCTTAATGTTGGTACTAGAATTTTTGGTTATCAACAAGTGGGCCTTTGTGGGTTTGTTGTGCATCATCCTCTAGGAATAGAGGCTGCAGTGCTGGCTTTGTATAAGATACCCATTTAAACTGAAAGAATGAAGAGGTCTGACAAAAAAAGGATCTATTAATTGAAATCAACAGTAAAACTTTAAAAGAAGGATTTAATACTTTAACACAAGTGTGTTCCATTGATTATTGGCTTATGAATTTTAATTGTCTCCTTACCAAATCACAGTCAGTCAGAGAAAGGTTTTAGGGAGTGATTAATCAACCAGGGTTAGTTCATTCCCCTTTGCAACTTTGGGCAAAGTCAAAGAAAACAAATATATTTAACCAAACACACTCCGCAAGTAACCTAGCTTTTTGCTTGGAAGAAGACCAAAGGATAATACCACTGATTTCTAGACTTCATAGATAAGAAAAAACCTACAGCTGTCTTTTCTTAAACATCATTGTTCCTTGGGAAACCTAAATTTTTCTGGAAGATCTGAAATCAAGAGAGTGTGCTCTACAGCTGCAGAGATCTTCTGGTAGTTGGGTATACTAGTCCTCCACCAGTATCCCATGGCTTCTGTGTCTGTTTCTATACTGAAAGGGTATTGGGCCTGAAAATGTCCATAAAAATGCTGCTTCGTTAATCAAAGCTCCCTTTTCAATATCCATCAGTAGATGTTAACAGGCCGAGATGTGCCAGGATTTTCAGACAAGATGAATCTCTTTCTATAAACTTTAGTATTCAAGGAGTAAGAGAGAAAAATGTTTCTGGTAATTCTGAATTTTTTCAATATTTGAATTTAGGATACTAGATTCTGCAAAGCACAGAGCAGGAGTGAAACTACAGGTAGAAGTGTCTTTGATTCTCTCTGCTGGTCCAAAATCTCATGTAGGTACTAGTATAAGTTAGCATGATCAGGGACTATTCTAATATAAGGCAGCTTCTGAGATGCTTGCTAAGGAATGCTCTGAAGTATGAAATAACTAGACCTCCTTCCCTTCTTCGGCTGTTGTGCATATGGTCCTTTTGCTGGTACATGCTAGAAGTTGGGCATGGAAAAAACTGTGTGGGGCAGACAGGTGTTGGAGCTAGCATGTTAATGGTTCTTTTGTCACAAGTAGTGCTGAAGAATCAAAACCTGTTATTTTAATTCTTTTTCTGATAAGAAAATAAGTTAAAGGAATAGAACTGCAAGAGTTGCCAAGCTTCTCAGTGAGAACTTTCGTGTTTGGTAAGCCATGCCACCTAGTGCCCGCCCACGTGGATATACCAGCTGGAACAACATAGCTGTATTTTGTGGTACTGCATCCAAGCTGATAAACACTGTTTCTTGTCTGCACTTGAGTTGCTCTGCTCTTCACTTTCAAATCCGAGTGAGTGAAAAGTCAGATTGAGGGGCAGTTGTATCCAGGGAGCAAACATGCCCCAAACCCATGATTTTGTGAGTTCTACCTGCACAGATTCAACAGTAGCTCAGAAGTTTCATGTTCTGTTCTATCTGGAATGAGATCAGCAACTTAGATTGTTACTCTTGGTGCTGTTTAGGTGCAGTTGTTGAACCTTTTCTCAGGGGAGCAGTTTTCTTTCCCTGCACATCGACGGCTGGCTGATGGGGAAATATCTATGGAGCTTCCTGTTTTACAGCAGGGCCAGCCTATTCTTCCAGGTAAGCACAATACTACCTCAGCCAAGTCAGGCCACAAACTGATGCCAGTAGAGGTGAATTAATTGTTTTTCATTAGGCCCTCTATTACTTTTTGGCTGGTACAATGCTTTTCCTGTGTTGTTTTAATATGGTTACTGGGCATACTTAGGTAAAAGATTAAGAATCACTGGAAAGGAGATGGGAGAGTCTTTAATGCCATGAATTTCACAGGTCCTTCAAAAAAGACTCCTCTTTTGGTAAGATTTTAAGAATTTGTGTTTGCTTTAAAATAGAGGCAATAGTAAGGACACCTCACATATGCATAACTACCATGAAGCTATCATACATGAGTCAGATCACAAACTCTATTTTCAATAGCTGAGGATTATAGCTCTAATATGACGATTGTAGCTGCTTTTTCAGTTTCTTTCTTTTAAGTGACTGAGACAGGCTTCTAGAATACTTTTAATTTCTGAGTGTGGAACAAAACTTTAACAATATTCCAGAAGTCTCAAAGTGATAAAATAAGCTCCATTAGTCACGTAAATATTGCATTATAATTCTAAAGGTGAATGATGTCAAACAATAAAAATAATATTGGGTGTTGCTGCTGTTATACTGTTTTAATGTCAGACTCTATCACACCAATCCCTGTCACCGTGCTGGATGCTGTCACTATATGGTCTCTCTGCTTCAGTAATGGGAAAGGGGTGGAATCGTCTCTTTTCTCCAAAGGGCATTGTTCTTTTCTGGCCTAAGGAAGTACAAGGGTATATAAAGGTTAGTGTATCCTGGGTGAGGGAGCAAGAATGCTGATGCAGATTCCCATCCTGTAGGGTATGACAATAGAAAGCGAAAACGTATAATACCACCACTATTACTTGTGCTGGAGCTTTCACTAGCGTAAGGTCCACCTGGGACAGATTCCACAGCCTGCTCTCTTCCCTACTTCAAACAATCATATCAGCTGCAGAGGACAAGATTAATGGGATGAGAGAAACTTCCATTCAAAGTTCTCTAAAAACTACAGAACCCCTTTTCCAGAATGTTTGATACTATAGCAGTACTTGGTGATATGCTCATGGTACTTTGTATTGATCCTGCAAAACTGACATGCTAAGAAGTACTTCAATGGTAACAGCACTTGTGGGTGCAGAGGAAAAGGATATAGATGAAATTGAGGGGCAGAAGTCCAGAAAATGGCCCATGGATGTGGGGAAACACACCATGCAGCAGTCACTCTTGTAATAAAGAGCTGGGTGGCCTGGAGCTGTGTTTATGCTTCTATAGGATGACTGAGTACTGAGATTAAGAACCTGAAAAGAAGAGCAGAAAAACAGGTTTGTGCCTCATTAATACGTCTTTAAGAGAAAAAGAATAGCAGGAGAGATTTCCTCCAGTGGTGTAGTTAGCAGCTGTAAATGGCTCATAAAATGCCATAGAGAGAGGCTGACCCACCCTAACTACAATGATTTTTGATCTTGAGTGGTTATCATCTTTATACTCTTGAGGGCAGGAAAAGCCTCAGGCAGTCAAGCCTGCTTCCTAAGAGGTTTGGTCTCTTTGGTCAGGAGACATTAATATTATTAGTTTAGTGGGTCATATGGTATAAAACCTAACCTCTCCTCCCGTAAATAAGTGTTAATTAATGATAATTAACATGTCATATTGAATATGCTCAATTCTCCTACTTGCAGTATTTTTTCTTCCCCAATGTTCTTTTGCTTAATATTCTGGGACATTGACCTTACCCACCTTCTAATTTTCAGGCTCTTCCGAGTAGGTTGTTTTCCTGTTTTTGAGATAAAGATATAATGAAAGTTTTTTATTATCAAGTAATCTTGGTGCATTGGAAAGGACAACAGCACACTTAAACCATCCTCTCAATCTGCATTTTGTAGTTAACAATTTCTCCTGAGCCCAATAGAGGAAGAGAAGAGCTATGCATTTCTGTCAGCCTCAGTATAAGAGGGGTCATGCTGAAGGCTTTGGAGGAGGCAGTTTCATCTATAACTTAGTAATTGAAAGCCTCTGTGTCTTTTTGCCAATATTATATTTCTGCATGAGATAGTGAAAAGAGAACATAGCTTTTAACTTCAGAGAAGATAGTTTGATAACGGAACAGTGAAGAGGTCTGGATTCAATCTGAGAGAGAGATGATGAGAGGCACTTTAAAACCAATTTCTGAATAAAAAGAGGCTGAAACACTTTCTGATTTAACAGCCTTTTTATTCAAAGCAAAAAAGTCCGAATTAAACTGTTAAGAAGTATTACATAGAGACTTTGTGGCTCTAATGCTGAGGGACTGAGCACCATTCATTTGACTTTTTATCCTCAACTATCCTACTTTTGTCCCCTTCTGCTCATTTTTTATAACACAGTCTTTAATTGTATGCTGGGGATAAATCAGGGTTGTACAGTGTTTGGTGGCTCATGGACCTTTGCTTTTCTTCTTGCAGAAACTGAAAAGCAGATAGTTAATGAAAGAGGAAATTGTAGGAATAGAGGATTGTTGTGGTCTTAGACATGGGATTGTTGATCTGGAGAAATGAATTCTCTGCCTCTGCCATGATCTGTTCTGTAAATAAAAATATGGGGAAGTAAACAGATGAGGTGGTGACATGGTAAATGATGTGAGTAAAATACAGTATTATTTAACAGTTGCTACCTGAAAACTATTTTTAGTATTGAGACAGGTGTACTCTGGGAAAAAATAGTACATGACTATGCTGCTAACTAAAGATTGTCAAAAGCTTCAGAGCCTTAAATGTGTCTGGCTTTTGTCCAAGTAATAATAGCTGAACATATGTTTATGAAAAAACATATGTGTTTTACCTCCTCATTCTGTCGCTCATAATTTTTTCCCCTGTGCCTATGAATTAAATTTTGTAAATAAACTTAACCCTTACAGTTTCTAATTTCAGAATGATGTGTTTACAAATGTAATGTTCTACACTTATAGGCAAAAATAAATGAAAACAAGAGTTCCTTCTCTTAATCTCTGTTCTGTACACTTTTCCATTGAATATCTAAAAGAAAGAATCATAGAATATCTCAAGTCGGAAGGGACCCATAAGGATCATCACGTCCAACTCCCTGGTCCTCACAGATTGCCTAAAATTGAGCCATATGACTAAGAGTGTCATCCAGGCACTCCTTGAACTGTGACAGGCTTGGTGACATGACCATTTCCCTGGGGAGCCTGTTCCTGTGACTGACCACCAGTGAACAACCTTTTCCTAATGTCCAATCTGAACTTTCCCTGATGCAGCTTCATTCCATTAAGAGAGTCACCATTTCCTAGGATAAAAGCTGTAAGCATTATAAATACTGATAAATACTTATTATAAAGCTAGGATGATCCCTAGGTTTATGACAGGTAAAGAGAAGTGTAAAAACCTGTGAAAACTTCTTGAATTTTTAAGTTAGCTATTTTAAGCCTCTATGCTGGATTTATTAATAGCATATGTCTACCATACAATACTTCAGTGGAGTTTAGAGGTACCCAGTCATCATCTCAAAATGAGTTAGCTCCAACGCTAGAACCAAACTAGCATTCTGTGTGGGCACATTACAATAACCTTTGCAGAGTGCTTATTGTTTTAGCTGTATTGCTACCATTATCCAAACCAAATTCTTTAAACAAAGCTTGTATAGTAATGTGCACACAAAGGCCATGTAAATAAATGTGAGATAGTCTTAAAAAAAAGCATCAAGGGAAAAGCTGTTTGTTACCACTGACAGGCCGCTTTACACAATTGCAGATATAGACTGACTGTGAATAGATTTTCAGTAGTTAAAAGAAGGTGTTTGTCCATCAGAAGAGTGAGATGTGGGCCCAAACTCTTTCAGAAGATTACGATCAAGCTTCATAATGTATTTATATAAGATAACTGATAATTGAATAATGATAATGTTGATGTTCTTCTGAGCATGATGGTCCAGAAACTCTTTCCTAGTTGCAAGACAGAGAAGCCAAGGGATGCCTACATCTGGAGGAAGAGTTTGTGTGACAGAAAATTAATTTTTCTCTCCCCTTCTCATTCTTTGTACCCCACTTGATCTAACAAAATATTGTTACTGTACGTTGGTGTAAACTTTGCCTTTCCCATGTTTCTACTGAAGATTATATTTGCATTTTTAATCTTAATTCTGAATTTTATGGGGTTTTACATCTGCATTTTAATGACCACATTTTTCTATTGATACATGTTTTTATGCATCTTCGTCTTTACTCCAGTTTCATTAGATTTTGAATTTATTAGTATTTGCATTACCCATTTCTATTAAATAACCAATTTATTGAATTTAAATTCTAGAGGTTTTCTCTCAAATTAACATCCTTTAAGGAACTTCCAAGGGAATGTAACAGAGGAAGTTTGTACTATTCTAATGCATGAATTGCTAAAATAATAAAACAATGCAACTTTCTTAGTTCTTAGATGGTCCCAGAAAACTAAAACTGTGGTTCTAAATTTTTTGCTTGTTTGGTTAACCAGTACATTCAAAATGCTTCAGTTGCTTGTTATAGCTTTGATATCACCATCTATGCTGAAACTAAACTTGGATTTATGTTATTTACTTTTCAGCTTTCTGATGATTTCAAATGATGCCGCAGGACAAAGACATACTATTTTGCATTTAAGGTTTAGTTCTCTTTGCATGCCTCACAGTGACAGTTTGGGACAAAAAACATAGATGTAACACCAGAGCAACTTTGTATGTTATTTTACTATTGAATAGGATTTTAAGGTTTTATGCTGCAACTGTCCTAGACACAGATGTATATGGACTCTACAGGCACATTCACAGCTAGATGTTATTGTAACTGCAACAGTGTTTGTGATATGGAAGGCTGTCATCTTTTATTGGCAGTGACTGTCTATGAAGTGCATGTGACAACAGGAGAACTGTGGAATGCTGGAACTGAAGCTGACATTTATATTTCTGTTTATGGAGAAAGAGGTGATACAGGATCGAGGCAGCTGCTCAGGTCACAGAAATCCAAGAAATTTTTAAAAGGACAAGTAAGTGAAAGACAGAGCATTTTCTGATGTGTTTGGCTGGCTTTTCTCTCTCAGGTTATCCCTGAGATGATTTATCCCTGAGATGATCAGGTTATCCCTGAGATGCACCTTGCCTGGTTGTCCCAGGCAAGATGCAATTAGAAAACAGGTAATTACAACATTCTGATGTTTCCCCTAAATGCCATAAATAAGCCAAAAATACTTTCTAAATGTATACCATTGTTTTTTGGAAGTCAGAATTTTAATTTATAAAATAGGTAAGCTGTGTACTTTTGCTTTTAATTCTTCTAAAAAATTGACTTGATGAGTGAAAAGTAAATGAAACTTTATATTTTATATCTGCATTTCTAATGTTGAAATCTGCTGTAATTTGTAATTGTTTAGCCAATAAAGCTTTCAGCAGGTTTCTCCTCTGACTGACCCCATTCATCTGAAAGGAACTACTCCCATCTGTCTTTCTTGGTTGGTTCTTTCCTTTTTATTAGCTGGTATTTTAGAGGATGATATTGACAGAAGAGTTCTATGGGTTTATGGGTCTTTGGGATTCCCTGGCTGAAGAATGCTCTGCTTTTTAGACTTTACCGAGATTTCCTTGGTTGATTACAGACTGACATCTTTGCTGTGGAAGCTGTGCACCTTGGACATTTGTACAAGATTGTTATAGGACACAATGGTCTTGGATCAGGTCAGAAACCTATATAGTCACCGAATACTGCCTGCAGTTATTAACCTTTTCTTTGAAATACAATATTTATTTCTAAAACTGAATGTATGAGAACATTCTAGAAGTGAAAGACAAAGGCTTCTAAGGAAACTGTTCAAGTGACACAGATACCTTATTGTATTATCATAAATTTCAAATGTTTTGTGTTCACTTTCCCTGTACTCTCAACCATTATGTTAAGGACACCATCTTCTACTACTATGTCATCTTTTACTGATTCCTATGGGAAAAGTGCAAAGGGGGGAGTGTTTGCATGATAAGACATTGAATATGCAGTCACATATGCATTGAATTGTTTGCAGTCACAAGGCCTTTTTTTCATACTCTTGAGCCTAAATATTATAAACCATAGAAACTTATTTTGAGCCATGATAAGTTGCTATCTAATATTCTTGACATTTTGATTGGCAAAACAAGTCTCATACAATGATTAAGTTGGAGGGGGTGGAAGGGCAGCAATCAGGGCCATGACAGCCAGGGAGGGACTGAGAAACTTGCAGGCCCATGAGCAAGCTCTGCAGTACCTAAAGCAGGTACCATCTTCTCTCCATCCATCAATGCAGTAGTGACTGTAGCAAACTGGCACAGGAGTTTCAGAGTTTGCAGTTCCAATAGAAAAGAAAAGGCTATGGGAAGTCAGACCTCATTAAATCTGTCTCTCATAAAATAACTTTTTTTTTTTTTTGGTAATTTATTCTAAGGAAATGGCTGGTTTCTGGACAAAGTTGTAATTAAGGATCCTATAACAGATTTGGATTATACTTTCCTTTGTCACAGGTTGGTGGTGTTTCATTTGGGTTAGATTTTTAATAAATTTGCAATTACCCATGGTTTTTCTTCTGAAATGTCCTGTCAAGGGAAATATGTGTTTCCTAAAAAGTGAGATGAAATGGGTCCACTTCTTTTTACAGCTGAGTTGTACCTGCCCCAGACCTCTGGTGCATTTGATCTAACAAAAAAGTAATAAAAAGCTCTGCCTGGATCTTTCCATTCTTGCAGCTTGTGATCTATTCAAAATGTGCGGTTTTGACACATTCCCCATATCCAGCACCTTGGATCCGACATCCACAGGTACATCCATTCTTCCATGTCATGTGATACAAGGCATTTCAGAAGAGTGGGTTGCTGTTTCACCAGCAGACTGATCCTACTTCACTGAAGCTGGTGTGGAGATTAACTTGGGGTTCGATGAGCTCAGGACCAGACCTTAAGATCTTGTGGAATGGCTATTGCAAGCACAGCTACCTGAGCACATCTCTTTTTCTCATTTGCCTTGCAGCCTGTCACTGAGCTGCAATGTAATATGAAGCAATCTTAACTTCCCTGCCTTTTCCCCTGCAGATGCTGCTGCTGTGAATCTTCTCTGTTCTGTAGCTCATTTCTGATTTTATCTACTCCTGATTAATTCTCAACACCTTGTGAAAAAATTATATTTGATAAAGATCAGTGCAAATATTAGGAATCTTAAAGTCCAGTCACGTTTGAATCTAGCTGCAGCTTGCAGTGGCACCCCAATTCTATTTCCTCCTCTCACTTCTCTGAGTGAATAAATAACTGCCCGAGACAGCTCAGAGTGAGCGATGTGCACACTGAAACTGATTTATGTGTGAGTAAGGGCTTTCTGCCTATCAGACACAGCACCTCATCTTTGCCTGACCTAATTTTGATTCTGTATTCTAGATGAGATGAACTGCTATGAAGAGATCTATAATGCTAGCTTCATACATAATTTAGGGAGAGTTCAAATCCATTTCAGGCAGAAAAATACAGGATATACACTAGTTACTGTTAGAGCTTGCTGATCTTGCTCTCACAGTGTGTGAATTCTTTTGATTCAGGTGGAGTTAACTTACGTAAGTGTATGTGAAGCAAGTACAATGACGTTGTAAAAGTATAGTTCAGACATGGTAAAAGTGTTGCCAATGTTGGATTTGCTTCCCTGTATAAGGCTTTTCAGGGCATGGGACAATTTGCATCCTGCTGTAGCCTTCTTGCAGACAGAGAGAACAATCATCGTGTCCACTGCACCTTTTATTATTGATATGGGATCAATATGAGTTCTCTGATTTGTAATAATTGGTTTAAGCCCTTGTACCTCCATTCAGGAAGTTTCATCAAGAACAAATAAAAACAAAAACATTTTTGCCAAAACCTGGATTTTTTGTGTTGCTGTTTGTCAGACTTGAGACGTTAATAGATAGAACAGGAAGTATCAGTATGCAAATACCACATATACAGTATTCTGGGAGTTGCCAGTCAAGGTTATATTACTGAAATGGGTTCTGGTTTTTAGGTGGCTGGACCAGGGGCAGGATGATGGCAGTATTGCTAGAGAACTGATTGTGACAGATGACAGCACATTTCCAGGAAGTAAGTGAAAATTGCTGGGAAAGAGGACCCAGACTCACTGCAACTGTGTCAAATGGGATGAGGATGCTCTGTAAATTAATTACATGTTTTTTATCTGTACAGGACAAGAGCTGGAACTCAAGATAGAAGAAACTGTAAGAATATACCTTTTTATTTTTTATTTAAACCATTCAAATTATGCTTTGCATGAAATCAGGTCAGTTGTTCTCATGTATGTCAAATTCCTGTGTATTATCTTCTTATAAGTCTTTTCTGCTTGTTTACAAAACTAGTGGGCTGCCGAAAAGTGGAAATTTCAGAGAGGCAATACACTTCAGTTTTACAACAGGCTCACCCGTGGCTTCATTTGCCTCAGTCAGGATGGCAGAGTTGATGCTCTTGGTGACAAGAAAAACAAATATGGTAAAGTATTTTTCATGTGGATGTGTGCGTGTAAAAGATACACGAAAGGAGGAATTTGTAGTTCACTGTGATCTCCAGTAGCGATTCTTGTAATTAATAAGACTAGATAATTACAATAAACATTTTCTTTACTTAAAATATTTACATGTATTAATGGCTATAAGAACTCAGAAATTATATGCTTGGTTTACATATAAAGCACACCAAAAATCACATATGTTATCTTATCCCTGGCTTTCCGTTACCAAATAGAAACTTCTTGTCATGTGCAGTTTAGTGCTCCTGTGGAACTGTCATGGCAAGGACATCTACAGTCCTTTGTAACTAAATCCATCTAAGCTAGCAAGTTGAAATTTCCAGGTATAGTTCAGTAGTAGGGATTATATATAGATATGTATATATGTGTGTGTATATATGTGTATATATATATATGCATAAATTCATTTAGTTCCATCCTTGTCATTGTTTTTAATGGCACTCTTCCAGTTCCTCCTCTTTACCAGCTTCCATCCTACTGCGTTACTAACACTTAACTACAATATATATCATATTAGGCACACATATTTTTTTTATCTTTGTAGAGACGGAACGGCTCAGCCTTTCTGACATCTTGCCAGGGACCTTACATAGTTGTTTTTGGAAGCGATAGAACAGAATTTTTTGGGACACACCAGGGTGCATGGATAACAGTGTAATAAATACTCCTTAAATAGCCTATAAAATCACCCTAGAAAAGCTACACCAGAAAACTCAGATGTATAATATGGGAGATCAGTAATATTACAAACATTGAAAGTGGGCGTTAATCTGTTTTACTAAAACTCTTCTTACTAGCTAGCAGTATTGGCGCTTGAGTTCAAAGTATTTGATGACTCAAATAGCGAATAACTCAAATCTCCTATCTATGGCTTTAGGATCTGCAAGTGTTTCAAACGCCTGAAAGCAGTTGCACAGCATGGTAGTGTCCTTCCT
Organism: Coracopsis vasa; assembly: GCA_026283785.1. Lineage (NCBI taxonomy): Eukaryota > Metazoa > Chordata > Aves > Psittaciformes > Psittacidae > Coracopsis > Coracopsis vasa. The sequence goes on from JANHGB010007739.1 coordinate 16,053, forward strand.
CCAGGGAGATCCATTTAGGATCATAAACTGGGGACAGAGCAAACTAACTGCTAGTAGGAATTTGGTCTCTAATCTGTACTGATGCAGCAAGCACATATTTGCTGCTCTTAAATGCTGTGTCTTCAATTGATACATTCGTATCTGATTTGATTAAGGCAAATTTGATCATTTGGATGTCACAGAGTTCGTAATCTTCTAACATACAGAATTCAAGTTCATATTGCAGAATTTTTAATAATTTTAATCTAGATGCACTGTCCTTTCTATAAATTAATGCATTTTAAGTGGTATTTTTCAGACATAAATATGACATTTTTATTGCATTCTGTACCTTTTTGGTACGTTTTTACATGTTAGATGTGACATTCGTGAGTGTTATCTCCACAATATTTAATTAATAGTATGTATAATTGTGTAAATGTAAAATCTGATGCACGACTGATAAATATCAGTAAAGATGATAAATATAATAAATATATTAGAAAGTTCAAGACAAAATTGGTATAAACTGACTGTTAATAAATTTAATTGGAAGCCATAAAAATTAGTAATGTGATCTGCAACCTCCCAAAGATTTAGTAATAATTAGGAATTAAACTGGTAATCAAAAAGAGCTTTATTTTTCTGAACAATCTGCTCTGATATCAGAGTTAGAGATACAGGAATAACCATGCGTTCTTTTTTTTACAGTTCAGGGTGAAAAACGAACACAAGTACAAAATGAATGCAGACACCTATCATGTAACTCTTCTGCCTTCAGAACAACATTTTTCTCTCTTTTTTCAGATTTATTTCAGTTATTTATGGAGTAATTTACAAAGCCTGTAGAATAGTTACACGCAACAGAAGTCCACAAGCACTGACTTGAGAAAGTTTTTAAATTTTCATTTAGGGGCTCTGCTTCCTTGTGTATGCTTTGGAATAAAGTCCTCTGACATAAATTATCCACCTATCTTTCCTAATACAAAACTCTGCATTTCAGATACTAGTAGAACTGTTTAATTGTCTTCAACAGATCTAAACCAATGTAACTCAAAGGCCTTCAAAGTGGTGATGGCAAATTATACCAGATGATGATTTGGTCTAGGGTATTTTAATTTCTCAGGAAGCTTTATCTCTCTCTGAAAGCAGAGACCAATTGTTACAGTTATGTGTCCTTCCTATCTTGTCCAAAGGACTGGAAGCCCCATCTGCATTTTATTATTTGTGGCATCATCCCGATGGGCACGATGATCCTTGGCTGCATGATTCTTATGTTCCCAATGACACTCTGAAAATCTTACATTATGGACTCCTTCAGAGGCAGCTGCAACTTACAAATTGGCAACATAATGTGCTGGTAGAACAGTTTAAAAATATGAGGTGTTGCTGCTGGGAGCAATAAAAATGGCGCTACTTTAGTTTTCATCAGAATTTTGTGGCTGTAAGAGGTAATTGTTTGGAAAATTGGCCAGATTTAGAATTTTAGAAGCCATGGGCTATGCTGCAAGATTTGCTTTACAAATTCTGATACAGATATAGAGAAAATGAATTCCCTTTTCCTGCCTGAGAGCTTTACGTTCCCTACATCATCTGTTATTTATTATGTAAATTTGTTGCTATAGCCCAGTTCATTATGCCAGAGTCCTTGGCTCCTTTTTATGAATTTTTTTTAAGCATATACACCAATAAACCAAAATTGTGTCTTATCATTAGCTCTCAGGGTTTTTCTCCTCAAGGCAGTGAAACAGACAGTAGTCTCTGGATGTCCTTTCCTGAAGGAATGAGAGGATTCTTTGATCTATTGAGTTAAACAATTCATTCATTCTTTTCCCTTGAAAATGATAAATCATTGATTGTAATTAAATGCAAATATGAATTAAAATACTTTCATACTTCTATCATCTTTTTCTTTTAACTCTTAGGCATTTTTGATGTAAATGTCAAAAGGAGAAATATATATATATTCAGCAGCCATCAGATTCCACGTCTTGCTCTTGCTCTTGTCAACGGACATGTAATCGGAAAGGTAGGAAATGCTTTTACTGATTTCTGCTTCATAATTACATGTCATTGCCTGATTCAAAATGATGTTCTTTGTAATCTACCTAATAAATAATTGCGTTTCCAGTCAGATAAAGAGTTAAGAATTGCAGAACTGAACCCAGCAAATTGCCAATGAGCAGGCGAATTTAGATAAAGGGCTTTGTTTTCTTTCAGTTTACTTTTTACTCTTTGGTAAGATTTTTTAATAGAATAAATTATTTGATTCAGGAATAGCAGGCCATTCCAAGCTGTAATTTATATCAGCTTGCCACATGCTGACAAGGTACCTGCAATGCCCTATCATCGATCCTCTTTTTTTCTTTTTCTTTTTTTTTTTGATAAGTGTAAGTTCTAAAGATTGATTTTTGAATGTCCTTTTTTCCTTTGTGTCTTTTTCTAAGTAACATGCCTGTCATAAGCCAACTAATATACACCACATTTGTTTAGACTCACTTTGATTTGTTTCCTCCCATCTTCAAAGTCTTAGTATTGTCTTTCTTTCTCAGCACTTGCAGTATACAAGTAAGCAAATGGAGTCATAGAAGTTAGTTCTTTATAAAACTCTTCTCCTAGTGAGCAAAGAAGCTGTTTCCCTTTCACATTTTCAAGTTCTTCTTCCCCTTATTTATCCAATTAATAATTTCATACTCAGAGCTGGTCCCACTCCTTTTTCACATGATGTGCATTAGCATTGGTGGGAATAGAATATTCTCAGTAGAGTTAGTTAGGTTTTTCAGTGGGGCTAGTGTCAGGCGGTCATGCAAACTGTGAGACCTCCTTGCAGGACTTTCTGATGCTCATGTTCATTAGTGTAATTCTGATACAGAGAATCCCTTGCAGTCTGTCACATTGCAGTATATCTCACTATATTTACTGGGTACTTAAATTTGAACTTTCTCTTTCCTGCTTTGCTACTGACATGCTTTATGATTTTGAGCAACTGATGGAAAATCTGGATCTCAATTTTCTTATTTTTAGTTGTGTAAGATATTCCTTTTCCCACGGATTGTAAAAAATGTTGTAATTTAAAACTGTCTGAGGTCCTTGGAATGAAAAAAGGTAAATGTAAAGCAAAAAGACAATACAAAAGTTGCAATTGTTTTATGATACATACCTAATTATACTCTGAGGACATATTTGCTCACTCTTTTCACAAGCTCTTCAGAAATCCATGCATTTCTTCCTTTACTTTTGGAGGTATACCGAATCTGATAGACAGGGTTTTTTTGAGTATGAAGCTTTTTCTTTAGAAAGTGCCTTGGAAATGACAATTTTCCCTAGAAATATTGATTCTTTGAAGTCTTAAAAGTGCTGAAAAAATGTTAGATGATATAAGCTAGAAATCTTTTAAATTATTGGGATGATTGTTAACATTTTACATTCATTAAAAACCTAGTTTTATTTAAAAATGAGAATGATGATGGAGTTGATAAAATATTTAATTATATGTTTTGTATACTGTGTCTTTTATACAATGGGATCGCACAGTATTCAAACTTGAACAGGCAAACATGGATAGCAAATTTCTTTACTCTTTCATGTAAAAGTTATGTCTCCCTGAATGTTTAACAGTATAAACAAATGAGGAAAAACACAGAGGCAAGAGGAGGTGGGCTCGTGGCAGAGAGTTCCTATAGTTCATTTTCTGTTTGTGCCATTCTTATACTTCATATATATAGGCTGCAACCCTAAATCCATCTCCAACTGAGGCACCTAGGTATCTTTCATGTTATCTTCAGATCTCTATTAACTGAATACGAACCTTTCCTGTGCTCTGGAATTCCAGAGAGTCCACAATTTTAGGACTTAAGTATTAGGACTGCAAATCTGAAAAATATAAAGATATATGAAACTTGACTGTCAGTACTGTGGAAACTCAAACAATTCAGAACCTATATTGTGATACTCTGTTTTGGATTTTGCCATATAGCTCATATAACTTATTAGTTCTACTTTGACTATGCTAGAGCAAAGACAAAGCATGCTGTGAGCTCTGTGTTCACCTTCAACCGAATGGCTGTGCTATTCTTGAGTCAGCCAGGAACCCAGGTCACACCGTCACTTTCAATCTTCATGGCAAAGTAGCTGATGAGACAACAGGATATGCTGGACTTTCCAAAGAATTTGTTGTGCATGTCAAGGTAAGATGGGCAGAGACGAATTACAGAGGCTCTTCTAAAGCTTACTGTTATAAAGATTTCTTATAAAATGTCGGGGGATTGCAAGCTATAAGAGTGATCCTTTTCCACCAGGTGGAGCTAAACTACAGCTTAACAGGTAGGCGGCACTAGCCAAATTTCCCTTTCCTGCCCTCCTGGGACGAGAGATACCAATACTGCAGGTGGTATACCAACTGGGGTGGGCTGTAACGCAGATGAGATGTGTGTCTCAGCTTTGTAGTAAAGCTTGGAAAAGTAGGACAGTAGGTACATACAGGAGAGCTGTATGGGAAATTACTCAAAAAGAAGAAAAGTAAAAAGAGATAAGCTCCTTAATTTGACCTTGTGCTCTGGATGTTGTGCTTGTGCTGCTGAACAACAAAAAGTAGGGAAGCTGCAGAGTAGGGAAGATTTTCCACTTTTTAGGTTAATGTCTGCACAGAAAGCAGCAAATATTTAAAGACTGAAGGCATTCTTGGTTTACTTGGGACTATGTTTTATGCATAAATAAGTGCTTGAAATAAAACAGTGTGAACACTATCAATATCAAAGTTTAATATGGAGAAAAACTGTGCTATTGACGAAGGACTTCTTGTCTCTGATCTGAAGGGTGTGTTTCATCATGGTGCCATCATTCTGCTTAACACAAGTCTCTGCCAGGCTCTGTCCCTTAGACCTGATGGGAGCTGCAGTGGAGCAGGTCAGCAGCGGCCAGAATCCTACTGGAAGGTGCATAAAATTGGCTCTGGACTCTGCATGTTTGAAAGTGTGAGAAACCCAAGGATGTATCTGAAGATCAAAGATGACCAGTGTAATGGAACAGTAAGCATTTCTTATTTGTATTTCTCTGTGGAAACAGTTTGAGTAAATTGTCAGTGATAGGAGAGAATCTTTTTTTACTTGCTTGGATAAAAATTGGATAAAACATGGTTCAGATTTAAACATTTTCAGATCTTTTACTTCATTTGCCCAAGGAAAGATAGAAAGATACAGCGAGAGGTGCTGTCATGTCTATTTGACACTCGACTGTAAAGATCAGATTAGATGTTTACTCAGAATGTGGATGTAGTTAAAATTCATGTGTTGCGAGAGAGTTGATGACTCTGTCAAGACTCTGTTTTGTTAATTTGATTTTTGTTAAACAACCATAGTTATACTGGTGTGAGTTTGGAAATTGTTGCAGCAATGTTGGTGCCCCAGCTTTTACAAATGATTGTTTTGTCTGAAATGAAGAACCTGTTTTGTTTTGTTTTTTAATTCATCAGGCAACCACATACAGTTTATTCTTCAAATATCTCACAAGTAGTCTGCATATTTAGTAATGACTAAACTCAGCTTGAGGAATGGTTGAAATATTTGGATTTTGGGACTCATAATATTCTCTCTCTGCTAGGAGTTTAACTGTTGCAGATTTACCTTTGAGAGCAAAAAGGAGAATGAGGCATCAGTATTTGCTCATTAGACTAAATGTTTACTAATCCTATAACTGTTTGCTGATATAAACTGATATAATTGTTTTGAATATGTGAGAACACAAACATGTTCAGGGGCTTGAAGAGGTATTGGATCTAGATAAATTGACGATAAACCCCACTAAAGAGTCATTAAGAGGTAAGCAATTGCTTATTGCGCTGACTTGCAGTGTGAGTCTGTTCATCCAAGTTAAAATATCTCACAGTCTCACATAATTTTTATTTGGGAGTTTCAACATGTGAGTATGAAATAAAGCTGTGTAAGAACTCGGATGTGAGGTCAATGAGAGCTTTGTCATTGACTCCAATATAGTTTAATCAGAGATTAAAATATTTGTATCATATTTTGAATATAGGCTTAATTTTTCAGCAGTGCCTTCACCAGGAGCTCTGGATTGAAAGGAGTATTTAATGTACAACTTGCATGTTTGTCTCTAGCAGTTAGTGTATTTTGAGGTTAAAAGTGTAATATGAGAGTGAGTGCTCTTCTCTGAGACATGTTAAACTAGGATTTTTGTAGTATGTATTTGGCACTGGCCAGAAGGATATTCTGAAAACTAGGTAAGCTTCAATGTCTCAGCCATGTTAGTGTGACTGCTACAATTGTGTGTGGTTCTGTGTGCTTTAAAATAAACAGACATGCTACTTTATTGCTATTAAAGGGTGGCATGGTGTAGAGGTCTGTTGAGGCTTTGATTGTGTAAAGGCTTTGAGATTAATATTGTAAGTGCTATGAAATGGAGAAAAAAATGTTAAGAGTTGCAGTTCATGAAAAGAACAAAGGCATATTTAACAGATGTTATATCGGGTGGCATTAGCAAATTGTGCTATGTACTAATTTGTATATAAATATACTCGAATTTCCAAATTAGGTATTTTCACATTTCCTAACCATCTGAAAGTTGTTTAAGTGGGGTAATCCTTTGAATATATCCTAGACTTTGCCTAAATCCTAACATAAATCAAAATGCTTTCATATGTGGTCTTTCACTCACTTAAATTATGTGATCAGTCTTTCTGGTCACAAAGGAATAAACAGGAATATACTGCAGGTACGTCTTTGTGTGTGTAATAGTGCAACATGTTGTGAAGAACCTAAAATTAATCTGAAATGTTATTAGAAAGTAGTAATATTTAATTCCTAAAAAAAATCCAACTTGCCTTGCTCCATCAGTTCAGTTGTTGAATTCATGTTTTGTTTTCAATTTCTTAGGGCACAGGTGATGAATACTGTCACTTTAGAATTGAGAAGAATTTGGAAACTGGATCTATAAGTCTAGAATCAGTGCAACATAAAGGGATATATGTTGGTCTCCTGCCAGATGGCCAGACTAAGCCAGTCATTAACACTGGAGAGAGGAACATTTTTTTCTACCCACAGGTCATCAAATGTATGTGATTTCTTAATATTGTACAGTTTGTCTTAGTGATTAGTATTTCTAACTGAAAAAAATCAAAGCAAAAGTGTAAAAGCTAAATTTACACCATTTTACTTGTTCTCTTTCAGTAATTTTAAAGCTGAAAAAGTTATTGTATGCACACAATTTCTCCTGCATACTTAGCTAATTTATCTACTTTTCTCTCTTTTTATAACAATTAATGATGCGGGAGAAATTTTTTTTTTTTTTACTAGTATATTCATTAAGTGAGTCTTCTGTCCCATAGTCAGATTTGAGAGCTATTGCTGTCCAAAATCTTCCTCACTAGGGAGCTGACCTGTTCTAGTCAACTAACTAGGACTCAGGAATTAGCTCTCTGCACACTCTGGATCATGGCAACTGGATTGTGTGCTGGTCTCTTCTCCTGAGGAAGAATGAAAATTTTAATTTGTTGGACAATTCTCCAGGTTCAGCCTGGAGAAGAGAAGGCTGCATGGAGACCTCACAGCAGCCTTCCAGTATCTGAAGGGGGCCTATAAAGGATGCTGGGGAGGGACTCTTCATTAGGGACTGTAGTGATAGGACAAGGGGTAACGGGTTCAAATTTAAACAGGGGAAGTTTA
>JANHGB010007739.1:23810-46042 GCA_026283785.1 Coracopsis vasa
CCCTGCCCATGTCAGGGGGGTTGGAACTAGATGATCTTAAGGTCCTTTCCAACCCTAACTATTCTATGATTCTATGACAATTAGTTACCAAACACAGCCAGCTGACTTGGATTATAACTGCAGAAAACTGGAATTAAGCACTTGTATTCTTATCTGGTGGACATTGCTACAGAGATCAAGAAATGAAAAATCTCATGAGAAAGCTAAACTGGATGTTTTAAATTGAAGAATTCAGTCAGGTTTTTGCCAGGCACAAGCAGAACAAGCTCATCTTGACAGAGCTTGATCTTCTTATCTTCAAGAGAAAGTATCAAAATGTACAGCCAGTCTTATTATTAATTGTTCTATGTGTATTGTTACCGAGACATACAGAAGCATTGTGAAAGTCACTGTAATGGCACCCCTACCATTCAGTCCGTACTTGTTGCAAGGTGACAAGAATATTTCGGTCACTGTGTCCTTGTAGAAATGAGGAAAGTATATTTTTCTTTGTTACTTTTCGGAAGAGCAGTCTTTTCAATGGGAATTCTCAACAAAGCAGGGCTTATGATGCCATTAAAATAAAGCTAAATATTACTTTGTTATAGGCTTCAGTTCTCCTGAATCCTTGTTGCTCAGTAAAAGGAAGATGAAGGGAGCTAATATTTTCCGTGAGGGCAACCAAGGTTGTCTGTTTGGTACTTTGTTATCAGAAATGGCCTCTAGCAGTTATCATTTCAGTGTTTATTCTTAAAGAAAACACCAGGAGGGTGGAGAGGTGACTAAGTGGGGGGGGAGTGAGAGAGCGACTGCGTGGATGGGCTTAAACCACGACAGGTTTATTTTAGGGAAAACTGCATTTTAACTAGTCATTTTATTCATACATCCATGTTAAATAGTTACTTAGATTTTCAAAGCAGTGAAAGGACTTTATTGACATGCCAGATTTTTTTTCCACTTTTTGTAGCAAGCTACTAAATATAAAAGCCTATTGCTAGTGGCTGTGCAATACTTAGAGAAACAATTTCAATGTCCACTGTGTTGAACAATTGTGAGATCTGTTATTAGCATTTGTCACTGAATGTATGTGAAGCTTCCAAGCAAGAAAAAGCAAATGGTTTGTAGCTAGTGACAAAATTTACATTTCATTGTTTCAGTTGGCCGGGAAAAGCCTATGGGAACATCTGCAGCACCCAATCAAGAGAAAAAAGACTTCAGTGAATCTCAGTTCCAACCAGCAAAAGCCCAGAAGCCAATATCTCAAAGCTCTTTAACTTTTCCACCCTCAAGTAAGCAGCAGTTTACAAAGTAGTTGTGATACAGCATTTTGTTATGTCTGTCTTCCATGCATGTTTACAGTGACTTATCCCAGAAAGGCCAATGAATAGCTTTTCTAGACTATTTATGCATGCATGCATGCATACAACGTAAAACACATTACTGGGTATTGTTTTTTAAAAGGACATTAGAATGTGGTTTACTGATAAGGAAATAATCGGTGAGTTGAATAATTTCACATTGCTTTTGTTTTTAAAGTAGCTAGCCATCTATTGTAAGGACTATTTTTGTGGAAATGAAGAGGTTGATACGACACAGAGCCCAATCCAAAGATCACTGAAAGTAACAGAATATTTCTTATTTATGCTCTCTCTTACATATTCTCCTTTATGATTCACTGAGGGAAATAGGAAGGTTTTGGTGCGCTGTATGCTAGCTTTATGCCTGTGTTTTAGCAGGTAGGAGTAGGTAAACAATGTTCTGGTCATGCTTCTGGAGTGATAGTCTACTGGATGTTTTTTTTTCGGAATAAACAACCACTTTCTTCTTTAGCAACAGAAATTGCATAAATCACAGAAGACAATGTTTTCCAAACTCAAAACGTTTTATAGGAGTATTCAGCATCCTAGTAACGAAAGAAGATGTGTCAAACAGGAAATGATACATCTCTGAAGGAGAGGGGATGATTATGTTTACTTCATGCCTCTCTTTTATCTCAATGTACCCAAGGATGCTGTTTGCATAACCTGAACCATGTCACATTGCCATGAAAAGCAGAAGGGATAAATGGAACTACCGAGCTTCACACAGCATATTGAGGCACATCCACATGGGGCAAAAATATCCGTTACTTTGAGTGAGCTTTAAAGACAAGGTTATATTAGAGATTCCACTAAGAGAAACATGCTTAGTCAGCTGGAGGTAGTCCCAAAGGCATTCATGTACCAAATAATTCAGGTGGGTTGCTGATTTGATTTTGAGCTTGGTCCTCAGTCTGCAATTTCAAAGAGTACATGAAAAGCCTGGCAATGTGAACAAGACATCAAATATGGCATACTTGTTCATAGGGTATAATGTGAAGTATCAGTAAGGACTTAAAAAAACTTTGAACTCTTAGTTCAATTCAAATCATAAGTGTGGATTATTATTAATTGCTATTGTTTCTTCCAATGTTTTTTCCATTCTTAGCTCAAAATACTCACTTTCAGTTTCTAATGTATCAGAATTCATGCTGTATCACTGTATTAGCCTTCCCAAAGTGTTGTGGGTTCTCAGCAATTGGTGAGATATGCTGTATTTGAAACCCATGGCAACAATACACAAGCCATCAAACCTGTTTTCAAAGAAGGTGGATGTTTTCAGTGTTGGATACAAATGATCCTTTTACAGAAGCAGTGTCTGCTGTGAAATTGGTTACACAGAGACTATAGCACTTTGTAAGAAATATTCCTAACATTCATAAATTTGGACTCTGCTTATGCAAGATGAATAGAAATATCAAAGTTACTCTGCCCTTCAAAGGAAATGCTCATTTTTAGTAAGATATATTAACTTAGAATACTTTAAAGGTTATTGACTTTTGATATGCATAGGTGAGCCTTAATTTTAAGCTGATAATCATTAAATACTCATTTGCTTTTTCACTCCCAGCTAACATTTGAAAAAAGGGTAATTGCATTGAGTACACTTAGAATGCGATCTCAGAGCAGATTAACCCTTAGGCTGACCAGGCCATCTTTTTTATGTCTGTGTCTGCTAACCAGTAGCTGTGTTTTGGTGGTTGTTTTCACAAATAATAATTGATTTAGCATTAATTAAACTGAAGACTGTGCCGCAGCACTTGGAGCTTCTCCTGTTGCAGTGTGAGTTCTCTGTTCCTCAAAACATTTCTTTCACTATAGAAGGATGATGGTAGGTCCCAGCTTCTACTTAACAGTTTGTGGGATGGAATGAGTATCATTTAGCAAGTCAGCTAAAATGCAAGCAAGACTCCGTTTTATAGACTCAAGACCGATCAAAAGCATTGGCCAAAGCCGAAGGGAAATACTATATACATAGTTAGAGGACCACAAAGTCTAGGGATAAAGGAGACGAAGCAGAAGACACTAAAACCTCAAAAATAACAAATTGTATCTCTGAGAAATTATTTCTATGCCTACCATGTTCCTTTCCTGTATGTCTGGAATACTGTTAGTTACTATTAATATTTAATATATTTTACTTACAATAGAAAAGAAGATTTTAATAAATTCTAATCTCATTTCCATTTGGATTACATTGAAAATGACGATACAAAAAGGTGTAATAAACATGTGTCAACTTTAATGCCCAAGCTTCTGCTTTAAAGATTAGTTTTTCTGATGGTTCATTTCAAAAGTGTCACTCAGTCATAACGATCTTGTCTCAGAAGATCATTTCTTTTTGATTTAGATTTAGGATAAGTAAATTAAAAATAAAGTTTTTTTATGAAACTGCATGAAGGGCTCTGACTTCACCATTCTCATGCAGACCTATCAGAATGAATTTTTGTTGCAAAAGATTTACAGCATGGTGTCATGAAGTGTGTAAGCTCCCATAACTAATGCAGGGTAACCATCAAATGCTCTTTTCAGGCTGGAATATTTTTAGCCTGTAGCAAATCAATGCCACTGATTTCCATTTGTCAGAAGAGCCAGTAAATTATGAAGCAAAAAGCATTCCAAGCCTGTGAATTGTTTGTGCATTGTGATTGTTTCCAAGAGATAATAGTCTGAGGTTGCAGAAGCTGCTTAGGGTAGTGTCGTGGTTTAAGCCCGAGTATGGAAATCTTGTGCTACGCCTATGGAGCAGCCTGGGATTCCTTGTGCTTCTTGAACACCTGTGCATTTCATGAAAATATTCATCTCTGTATAAGAAAGGTGTGGGTTTAGATAGCTGGAAGAATCTCTGGCTTTCAGAGTTATAGGTGAGGAGCTAGGTAACTACAGTTACAGAATGTTATGTAGTCAAGTTCTCAAAAATATTTGTTATACCAAGTAACTATTTTGCTATCATTTTTTCAGTTACTGAAAGACAAGTGTAATTCAGTTTTTAGTCAGGTAAATACAAGATGTTTGCCTTTTTGCTTTATTTTTAGTGTATGGATTTTCCTTTTTCTTTCAGAATAACTTGTTCTCAGTCATGATGAATAATCTAATAAACCCAGCAATTTTTATGACACTATTGCCTGTTTCTAAATTACTGTAACCAGATAATTTCAAAGTCATGCTACTGCTACTGTTAAAAGCATTGTTGTAAAAGCAAAACTATTGCAGTTCTGAATTTCTTAAAAATTGATTAACCTAATTTTAGACTCTTTACGAAGGCTGAAATTTCCTTGACTCCAGAATTTAGTCCTTTCTTGTCATGTAACTTGGTACTGGATCCTAATTCCTCTGCAATTCTCTGTGCAGTTATTCCACATCAGTTACGAGTTCAATGCTAGTGCATCATAATTCAGGTTTGGTGCTTTAGTTATCGTGCTGATTTAACCTATAGGACAATCGACCCAAGAAACTATGTAATTAATTTTAAGTCCAACTTTTAAGAGAAAAGGCATATATTTACTATTGTAAAAGTGACATTTAAGGAAATTTAAAGGGAAGATCAAGACCATGTCTGAGTATTGAATTGATCCTTCTTTGCTTACTCAATTTGTTTCAGAGGTGTTTCAGCAGGATATGGAATTTGTTGCTCATAAAAGTTTATTGAGAAGCAGGTCTCAAGGATTCAAAACTGGTTTTCACTTTACCTTCAAACTTATATTTTAATGCTAGCAGCAAAACACAGTCAGATAAAATTTGCAAATTTCTGTCATAGGTACTGTTTTATTTTAACAGCGTCATAGAATGGTTTGGGTTGGAAGGGACATTAAAGTTCATCTGGTTCCAACCCCTCTGCCTCCGGCAGGGACACCTTTCACTAGATCAGGTTGCTCAAAGCCTTGGGCTTGGCTAGGATAGACTTAATTTTCTTCACAGCAGTCTGTTCTGGTGCTGTGTTTTAGCCTGGTGACCAAAGCAGTGTTGGTAACACACTATTGTTTTAGGTGTTGCTGAACAGTGCTTGCACAGCACTGAGTCCACCTCAGTTTCTCTGTTTGCTCTCCCAGCAAGTAGGCTGGGGGGAGGGTGACAACAGCAAGGGCCTAGGATGGAACAGCTAACCCCAGCTGAACAAAGAGATACGCCATATATTGTCATGCTCAGAAATAAAACTGAGGTAACTGTTCCTTGAGGACATTCTGGTGGTCAGGTGTCATTCTGGCTGGGTGTCATTCTGCTGGAGGTGAGTGATTGTTGGTGGTTTTTTAATGTTTTTCTTTTTTTTCATTTTTTATTTTACTTTGAGGTAAAGGCAGTTTAATAAGTGAAGGGGGAAAACTCCAGCCCGGAGAAGCCCAGTACAGTATTTTAATCAAGCAAATAAAAAAGGGCTCTAATAGCAAGCTATATAGTGCAGCAGGAACCTACATAGTGATGCGGTGGTAATTCTTCAACAAATCCATACCAGTGGCTATTTATGAATTCTGCAAAATTGTAAGAAAATATCATTACGTGTTGGGAGCCTCTGGCCTCCAAAAGCTTGGTTCACAGGAAGCTGCGTAAGAAATGAAGGATGAGCTGAGGGATACAAAAGAAAATAAATCTGCAGCACAGATTATAGTTGTTATGGTTAGCATATTAAAAAGTCTCTGCAGTTACATGGAAAGGCCTCATGGAGAGCAGTTTGGGAACCCTTGCAGGGCACAGTATATAGATAATGTGTTAGTTCATCTTTTCAAATTTAGGGTTTATATCTGCCTCTTGTGTCAGAACAGATTATAAATTCTTGTGATCTTGTGATCCTGTTCTGGAGAGGACCTCATGGTCAGTGGTCACTTTATTGAAAAGTAGTGTTCCAGACATCTGATGTTTGTAAACTCCACATTGATTAGAATACTCAGAACCAAATTCCTTTACCCCTTTATCCAAAGAGAGTCTATTTTTTCAATTCTCATGTACAGATATGTCTCTTGAAATCTTTGTTCATACATGTATTTCTCTTAAGGGAGATGAAAGATCACTAGGTGTTATTCTAAAGTGAAATATCTGTTTTCCAAAATTATATTGCTTAGCCATTAAATCCATGAAACTTATTTATAAAGTGGTACAGTGCTGGCACTGTATGCATAGGTATAATTGGGCAAGGCTACACCGTGCTCTTTTTTTGAGTATTTTACAGTATTTAATTAATATTTAACTTGAAGAAAGTTAATTTCCTGAATGATTTATTTTTCTATTTGAAATAAAAATTGTCTCTATTCTCAGACATGTAATTCTGCTGATAATGTCCCAACACAAGGCATTAGAGGAGTATTAAGTAATTCTACTAAATTCTAAATGTCATATTTCTGCATCACAGTATCCTTACTCTACCTCAGAATATGTATGAAGAATAATATGATGGTAGGGCACGTGAGAGATACTTGTTCTTTTCCAGCTTCTTCTTGTAGCTCAACTGATCAGTACATTTTGGTCTAGACAAGAAACATACGTCAATCTTTTCAGACTATCTCTCTTGCCATGGAAAAAATACAATCCTCTCTCTGTTATGGTCTCCTTATGTGCTGAAGTTACAACAGCAACTGGCAGTTTCATGATGATTTTTGTCTCCTACTAATGTTCTCTATTTCACAGAGGAAATGCGAAATCCCCAAGGTGGTGAGTGTCCCCTTCCTGCGGATGATGAATGGAAAGTGTCAATGCTGACAGGAAATGCAGGAACAGAAGCAAATATTGCTCTCTGGATATATGGAGACAGAGGAGTAGCTGGACCAATAACTCTTGGCAAGGACAACAGAAAGCAGCTGTTTCTTCCCAGGAAGGAGGATGAATTTCAGGTAGCTAATTAAGGCTAACATTATTTTAATGGAAAGACAAAAATATTTTTCTCGTATGTTTAATACATAAAATAAATGTCTATCTAATCTCTGTGAATTCTGCATTAAATCAGCTTGGTGCATACAGAGGAAATACTCTTTCTTTCAACCCCCTCTCCCTCACACAGTAGTCCAAATGGGACAATTGAAGGAGTAAATTGATTTCTTTAAGGCAGTTGATTTGAAAGTAGCTTTAGGAACTGTCCACTCCTGAGCAAACCATGTCTGATGTAAGACTTGTATCTTTGGTAATTAGGTCTTCATGCATATATTTTTCAAGCATAATATAAAATGCATACTGTGGAACTAGTTCGGTTTAGGGAGAAAAACCTTACAGCCTCCATATTATAAATAGCTGAAATGCCTGAAGTTTTACCTATGGAATTACTAAAAGCCCAATCAAAACTTCATGTTAGCATGCCATGAAAACACAGAGTTCTGTTATTATTTCAGATTAACCTGACCTCTATTGTAGTAAGGAAATCATGTCTAGATAGGATGAGAGGAAATTACCAAAGGGGCTAAAATTTGTTTTGCTTAAATCTTTCTGTCTGGGATTCATGTAACACATTCCTGTCTTCAGCTAACTGAAGCAGAAGTTATATTCATCACATTTTGTTCAGATTTTTTTTCCACACTCATCAACTCTTCTAATACAATTTTGGCACAAACCAAGATTGCTACTCTCAATAATATTAATAATAACACTCTCTATGAATAGGGCATAGGCAGGAAGATAACCAACTGTAATATTCCTTTTAAAAGCATGTAAGCTATATATTATGATCCATGCGGAATCCTGTTCTCCTAATTAGTGAATAATTTATAAGCACTGTTGGGTAATGGCATGTTTGCAATGTTAATCCATACATTCTTAAGAGATGGAACAATTTCTCTTCTCTAAAATAGATATTGCCCACTATGGCTGTGTGCTGGGGATATTGATCTTCTGAGAGCAGAATCTTTCAGCACCTGGGGCTACTACTATGATTCTTTACATCTCTCTTGACACTATTGCTTTCAGGCATGAAACAGCAAACGTCACCAAAGTGCTTTTCACTCTTTAGTCTGCAGTAGATGAATCCACAAAGAAAAAGCTTCTGAGTAAGAGCTCTTTCTTCTTTTTTTCTCTTCATACTTTATCCTGCACTTGCTTAGCAGGATAAGTCTTGAAATTAAAATAGGAATGTAAGACTTAAAAAGATTCATCTTCTTTTTTACCATTTGCATCTTTGAGCTTGATATGTTTCCACTGGTATTTTCCAGAGCAGAAGATACCAAATTCTATTTTTTTAAGAAATCAGTTTAATCATAGCTCTGGCCAGGATTTCAACAAAGAAAACAGATTTCAAAAGCCTGTTATACTAAGGAAATTTTAAATCAGTTTTTTTAACCTTTCACTTATCAGCAGTATGCCCAACTATGAAAAATTTGAGTAGAATTAATCTGTGGTCTTCCCACTCTTACCTTAGCCAGGTAAGTAGTCACTGCCAGTTAAATATTTTCTAAGACCATGCATGAAGAAAATCAAGGCTACCTGAGTTTTTTTTCTGGGAGACCTCTGCTTGTTTGAGGCAGAAATCACTCTTTGTATTCTGACAAAGTCCAGTGCATTTATGTTTTGTATTGATACATGAAATTATAATGTAACTATTTTTTTTTAACCAAAAGGCTAAAAAGAGATTCATTAGAATAAACAGAAAACATGCTGGCACTGTATATACAGTGAACACCAGCTCTGTGAATAAGACAGTATCTCATGTTACTTGAGAACTCAGTTTTGTAAAATGCAGGAAATGACAATAGCTGTTTTTTAAGTCAAGCTGTGTATATGCTCTTACTTTACTACTGCTTTAATCCCAAAGTCTCCAGGTTGCCTCTAGTAAGACTACTTATAGAGAGAAATATGCAGCATAAGCAAGGATATCAGAAACTGACTCCATCAAACAAAGCTATTTTCTTAAGCTGATGGAACAGACAGGAATCATATTGTCACATCAGTGCTGCAAGCCTGAAGTTAGCATTTATTTTGTTAATGAAATTCAGGTCAATGTAGCAACTATACTAATACAAATAAGGTGTGAATTCCACAGATTCTTTCTCAAACAACCATTATGATTCACTGAGTGCATTTCCATGTCCAGGAAATCAAGGGTAAAAGTTGTTTGCTTCTAGAAATCTTTGACTAAAGCATAGTAATGTTGTAACATAAAAGTGTATAATACAAGAGCACAAAAGCTGATATAGGAACTGAGGTAATTCTGATCTCTGAAAAGAGAAGAGGGATTTTTATTAATGAAGGTAAAGAAAGAGTGGATGATGTACTAGTAGGTGTTTCTAAGAGAATGAAAAGAAAATAATTTTTGTACAGTGAAAATAGCTGTTCCGAATGTAAATGATGGAGAGGATTAGGCTATTACCAACCTTTTGCTAATAGAATTGTTATTTGAGAAATAACATTCTAATGCACTTTTTCTTCCCTAGTGCTACATTAGAAATGCTCTAAAATGATTTATGCTCACTTTAAATAATGGCTAGACTTCAAATAAACCCCAGATAAGTGGCATAGGATGGGGTTGCATAAAGTAGATTTCATAAGAGCATGTATAATGCTTGAAAGTGCAGCGACAGTGCAAGTAACTGCAAATCATAGTGAGAAGACAAACACAGCATCAGTTACCTCCAAAGTCTGCCAGCTTTTGAAAGCTTATTCTTTAAGGACTTCAAGAGTTTTCTATCCTTCACTTTGACACTCTAGGGTTTATGGTCATGTTGCTGTGCTCCATTATGAAAAATTTGTGACATGTATTTTAGTGGATTAAATTTTATATTCTTATTGCTCTCATGAATGGCCCTCACCAACTTTTTTACTCTTCAAACTTTGAATAGTTCGAGTCTACTAACTCATTTCTCTGGCAAGCATTGTGATTTCACTAGGCTATAACCTGGTCAAATTGGAGTGTAGAGAGAAACCTGCTTAGACAAAACAGAAGCAGTCTCTTTTCTGGATCCTCTAAGCCAAAATCTGCCAATCAAATATTGTGCACTGTTCCTGTACACTCAAATCCTACAGTGGTTCAGAGAAATCTGGAACCAATTAGAAAGATAAAGATGCAGTTGTATGTATCTCTTCCCTCCCTCCCTTCCCCCCAATGTGATGTAGCTATATTTTTTCTAGAAATATAGCCCAAAATGGATGAATGGCAAAATGTAGAAATAAAGGGTGAATGGGGTTTGTGGATAAATAAAAACAGGGGTTTTGACTTTACTTCACATGTGATGATTGAAAATACAGGAAGTGAAATGCTTAGGGTATTTTTCTGGCAAGGTGTCCTGAAGGCTGTAACAGTTTTAGCCATAGAATTCGTAGGCCTGTGCTTGCCATCGGGATGCTACTTCTATATGTGTGGGAGACTGTGACTGAAATGTCTTTTATCATGAATTAGATTTGAATTAGTGTTAGTTTACTAGGCATGGCCTTCCTGAATTAACATACAGCCTCTAACAGAGAAGTTAAAAGTGTAAGTTATATATATGTTTGAATATAGTTATATGTTGCATTGTTTTGGCTTTTTTCAGGTAAAAATAAAAAACATTGGGAATATCTACAAGATAAGAATTGAACTTGATGGATTACAGAATGAACACTCAGAGTGGAACTTACAAAGGGTGAGATTTGGTTTGGTGATTTTTTTCGCTGTTTTATTTCTTTTTATATGAACTACAAGCCCATCTTTTCATGAACCCCTATTTTCATGAATCAAAAATGCTGATTGTGATACATTCTTATTGCTTTGTGTTGTTAGGTTGTTTTAGAGATGACAAAAGAGGGTGGTGAGACACCAGAGGAGGTTGCCCAGAGGAGCTGTGACTGCCCCATTCCTGGCAGTGTTCAAGACGAGGTTGGATGGGGCTTTGAGCAACCTGGTCTAGTGGAAGGTGTCCCTGCCCATGGCAGAGGGGTTGGAACTAGATGATCTTTAAGATCCCTTCTAACCCAAAATGTTCTATGTTTCTATGTAAAGCACTGATACAGTCCATTTCCTGAGAGCTGAAAATACGTAGGATTATTATGCAATTATTTCTAATTCATGTAGTTTATAGATACCATTTTTTAGTGTATTGATTGGTTCTAACAAGTTTTGCTTTCTGAAAGCTTACCTGCACTCTTCAGTGTGTGTTAGGGAGATTTTAGCTATAAATTCTACCTATGAAAAGATTGAAAATGATGGAGCAACAATTATTCCATGACAACTGTATGTGAAGAATGAATAAAGTTTGCTTAAGGGTAGGCTAGAAAAAGAAATTGCTGTCTTTTTTTTCAGTTTGATGAATTAAGTCTTGCTTTGTGCTTCTGTTTTAACTCTGTTTTTCTCATAATATTTAAGGATGTTCACCAAATTATATTTAAATTATATTCCTGTTGACACCCCCCATGTAAGATTTAATTCAGAATTGCAGTTAAGTATTTGTCTTCTGTTTCTTACTTTGAATCTGTAAAAACCACAAATTTATCTTTTGCATTTAATTATTCTTAAAAAGCCTGATTTAGGCAACCAGAGGGATTTTACATTAACACAAAAGCTTTAACTGTTACTGTGCCAAAACTGAATGTAAGTAGAAATATTTCAGTTGATAAAGGATTGCAGGAATCCTACTCCCCATCCCAGTGGTTACAAAATATTTCTTTAACATACTGGTCCAAATTTCATAGGGTAACTCTGGGATTTAAAATATTTATTTTCATGGAAATAAATCAGGTTGAAAGCTGTATTTTTCTGCCAAAGCCGTTAATATTTGCAGTTGTTATGTATCAGCAGTGGGAGCTCTGCCAATAAACATTAAGGATGAAGAATCACTGCTGCAAATGTATTTCGTGTTAGAATAAATACCTGCTTTGGTGTTAAAAGCAGTGTTTATTTTACTTAAAACACTATTTTATTGTCAAAGTGAAATAAAGGCATATATTGTCCTGACTTCCTAAGTGTTAGAGTTTGAATGTGAATACTTGTTTTCATAATTTTGTTTGCAAGGCTTATGCATACAATATGCACATTCAAAACACAAGTGCAGAAAGAGAGTTTTCTGGCACTTTTTTCCTTTTGCTAGTGAAGGCCTATGAAAAAATTGTCGTGAGCATTGTTGTAATTCAAGACCAACAAAACCTGCTCTCATAAAAGAGAGGAAAGACTGCTTTAGTTACAAGAAACAAGTAAGACAACTATCATAATGTACAGTGACAAATAACTAGAGAATTTGAATTTTAACTAACTTCAGGGAAATATGTAGAGGGTGCTGGCACTCAGGTTGTCTTTTGTTCTTTCTGCTGTAGAAGAGCCAAATATAATATAAATTGACTTAATATTTCAACATAACCTCTCCTTGCCAAAGTTCAGAAGAATGCAAATAAAGAGTTTCATCCTGCTTTCATTTTAATATAAAAAAAGTTTCAATCTTTCCATGTCTTCCAAAGCTCAGTCTCACCTAACCTCACCTACAAGAAAGTTTTCAGTCTTTAGTACTCCAGTCAGTGTTACATAGAGGTGGCTCACTTACAGAAATCAGAATTGGTGACTTTTTTTTTTAGGGGCAAAAAAGCAAGATTCAATTACAGCTTTGTTTGTTCCAAGAATAACATAATTTTAAAGTCCAGAGTGTATACAAAGAATAAAGGCTGGCAGTTTCAGCTGCAATACCACAGGTGTGAGTGGATCCTCTTTAGTGACTAGCCAAGTTGCAAAGTAGTTGCCAAAATAAAAATGTTTTCATACTGCATTTTTGTATGTCATATTTTCTGATTGTGGTATTGTTTTCTGAGATGATAGAAGAAAAGGTACAAAAATATGTTTTGCTGTTAAGAAGCAAAGCACTAGAAAGAGTGAACTGAGTCACAGCTGGAATTGCTTCTTCTCTAGGTGACACTGCAACATCTAAAGAGCAAGAGAACACTGAATTTTCCAACAAACACCTGGTTATCAAAGAATCATGATGATAGAGAATTTCTTTGTGAACTTCCCGTGGTGGAAGCTGGAAAGCCTGTCTATCCAAGTATGTGTGGATTTCAATTGCACAGTTACGTGTATATCACCTCATTTTCAGTATTAATGTAACCTGAATTATATTCCATTTGCTGTACATTCATAGATGTGGTCTTAGCAAACTTAAAGACAGATAGTGAGACTGATTTCTGGAGAGTATATTCCAGAAAATTAATTGCAAATAAGACTTGTTGGCACTGTTTCATTTCAGTTAAGCTAGAATAGTGAATAAAAGCGGTTGTGTTACACATAACTTGTATTTCTTCTTTTCATTATTTTTGAAAGTTGTCATATACCATGTTTATGTCTACACTGGTGACTTTGAGCAAACTGATACAGATTATGCAGTTTATCTGTGCATCTATGGAAAAAGAGGAGATTCTGGTCTAAGACTTCTACATAAAACTGGTATACCCGTGACTTTTCAGAGAGGAATGGTAAGTCTGCAAACCCATTTGCTTAAGTCATATAAGTAACTTATATGTGTCTTAACAGGTACCTAATAAAAAAGATCACAGAGGTTTACCTTTATAATTATTACCAAAATAATTTTTAGGAACTAAGGAAAATAATTTTCTACTGATCCAGAAATGACTAGAATGAATGAAAATGCAGGCAGGAAAAGGGGAAGAAAAATTATCTAGAGAACCCCCGTAAGGATGATGATGAGAGCTGCCTATGAATTTAAAACTTACTCTGTTGAGCTGGCTCCTAATAAGTGCACAGAAATGGTTCTGGGATCTCAGATCTTAGTAGGACTGTTTGTTATGCATTTTTTAATGTATACATGTATACATTATATATACATTTTTTTAATGTATAGTATTGTGATTAATACAGATAGCTTTGAAGTATTTTTTCTTTAAATTACCTCCTAACTCCTCCATGAGTAAAATATTCATCATCCTGATTTTCTGCAATGGTGGATGGTTGAATTTGAGGAACTATTGAATTTAATCTTAGCCCTTCCAGTAGCCTTTTTATGACCTTCTATTTAGCTTGTACCTCCCTTTATGAGGTGTTGAAAATTAGCATTTGTGTGTCTAACAAATTATATGAAGGTCTTAGTGGAACATTTAATTACAAAATAAAAAGTAGTATCTAAATTGCCAAGAATAGAAATAACCTGCTGGGAAACCTCAGATGTAGCTATACTATTTTAAAATATGTATTTGATATAATTTTAAACGTATAAAGTATGAAGTTCTCTTCAAATTGAAATTCAGGATTTATGTGGAATTTTCTAGAGGGATTATCCTTGATAGTAAATTCAGAATATTATTTATACAGAGGCTAAGGATTGTAGTTCAAAGCGCATTTTGTTATGAAAATGGGTGAGTGAGACAGTGGATTGTATGGAGCAGTGGAACAGGGCCTGGAATATGGCATTTTATGACAGAGGCAGTTGAGTGCTGACTTAAACAACTTAATTTTATCCCTGCCACAGATATTCTATGTAATATTGGGCAAATCACTTAAAATAAGGCTTCCCTGAGTGACCATTTTTTGTATGCTTTTGTTTTCCTACAAAATCAGTTTAACTTTTCTGAGCAACCACAGCTGTAACTGAGATTTATTCAAAGAGAATTCTGCTCTGCACCTAGTAAGCTCTTTAAAATGCTAAATATGCTGATAAACTAACCCCTCTGTTTCTTGATTGAGCACCCCAACTACTTTACATCTTTGGCAGGTTTTGGCAATAATCTCAGTGTTTCAACTATTTAAGTAAAATGAAATTTATGTAGATGGCCTTTCGAAAGAAAGATTTCAGCATTTGTGGAAAACTGGGGTACTATGGAAAAAGTATAAAAGTGAAATCACTGGGAAATCAGTTCTGTTTCACTGAACTCTTTGGATGGATGCAGTAAATAATGCATAGAGTCATAAAGATAATGAAGATAAAAAGAAATATTGAGAAGCCGCAGTCCTGCCTGTGCACAATTTGAGGCAGTGATTGTTCAGAGAGAATAGCTTGTGATCATATATTACATATACACAAGGGAGAAGTAAAGTTGCACAAGCAGTCTCAATTCTGCCATTTGCTAAAGACCAAGAATTTTACACATAGGATTTTTCCAGTGTAATTCTTTCCTTCATTTTCCTTTTACTGAGTTATCTGGACTTTACATTTGGAGAAAGAAAGCTGTATGCCTTCTACTGTGACAGAAAATCACCAACCTGAACCTTTCACCTGATCAGCTTCATGCTCCTATGAAAACAATCTTTACCAGCTGTAAGCACAAGCTTAAATGAATAACAAGAGGAAAGTGATATATCAGATTTCAGTTTCTTCCAGCAGAATAAAGTGTAAATAGAGGAGGAGACACCAAAAAGAGAAAAAAGATGAAAAAGTCTGTATTTTAAATAAATATTAAAAAAGGAAATAATAGCTTCAACTCATTCTTACCAGAAGAATAATTGTAAATGGCAAGGTATTAAAACAGTGGTGAAGGGTTGTATGCAGCTTTTTGGATGATGGATGAAAAAACAATTTATTTGAGATTAGTACTGCAGTCTGGTTTTGGTTGTGTTTTCTCATTTGCTCTGATAGGTAATCAAAAGACATTTGACTTTTCAGATGCAAGCACTCTGAAAACAGTTCAGCTGTCATTAAGAACAACGGGAATCTTTGTATACTGTGAGAGTTAATCAGGCTTTTATAACACTTCAACTTCTAGTCTGACTTAGTGGTGGCAAATTGCAGAGTGCTGTCTCCTCTGTCTTCTAGGTCAATGCTTTTGAAGTGGAAGCTGTATCTCTTGGAAAACTGCAGAAGGTGCTGTTGCGCTGCGAGGCTAATGCCAAGTCCCAGTATTGGTACTGTGATAAAGTCATTGTTAGAGAGGCTGAGAACAACTCAGAATATGTTTTCAATTGTGCAAGGTAGTTTTTACAGCAATATTCTTAAATATTCTTAAATATGTATCACCAACATTATTCTGCCAATCATTGTACTAAATATGAATTTTCCAGGGAAAACCAAATTTGTATTATTTTTCAGTTTCATAAAATCTACAAAAATGTGTTGTTCCAGAGCAGATTGCTGGAGTTAATATCCTGCATGTTCCATAACAAAGGTTAAATGTTTATGTTGTGGCTGTGTTTCTAGATTGTACAGTGCAGCCTTATTATACAAGGATCACTGCTATAAGTGTGACTTACCTATTCAGGAAGGAAAAGTAACACACACAAAAAGGTTCAAAATTCATTGTATTTCTAAATGGGAAAGAAAACAGATTTGCCATTCAGAAGTGGAGTTCGCTTTCTTTATGAGCAACAGCATTGCTAGTGAGAAAAATGTGATGTCCAAAGTCAGAATTATTTTGTGGGTAGTTCCATTTGAAGTTATTAAAAAAGCATCTTAAAAGTCAATTGATAAATATGTGTTTTGCATGTTTGGATAAATATGATGGTAATCTCACGTTGGGAGTTTCTAGTTTTGCTGTCTATCTGGTTGGTATGTGCATCATTAAAGTGCAATGAAGGAAGTGTAGAGAAACAATGTGATCATGTGACAAGGCGCTAGAATTAATAGAATTTAATTACCAATATTTCATGGAATCGTAGAACACCAGGTTGGAAGAGACCTCAAGGATCATCTGGTCCAACCTTTCTAGGCAAAGCATGACCTACACTAGATGTCTCAGCACCCTGTCCAGCCAAATCTTTAAAGTGTCCAGTGTTGGGGAATCCACCACTTCCCTGGGCAGATTGTTCCAATGGCTGATTGTTCTTATTCCGAAAAATTTTCCTCTTGTGTCCAATCAGAATCTCCCCACACGTAACTTGTGCCCATTACCCCTTGTCTTTTCCATGTGACTCCTTGTAAAAACGGAGTCTCCATCTTTGTTGCCATCCTTTAAGTGCCGGAACACTGTGATAAGGTCTTCCCTCAGCCTTCTTTTCTCAAGGCTGAACAGACCCAGCTGTCTCTCAGCCTTTCCCCGTACAGTGAGCTTCCCAGTCCTTTGATCATCTTTGCGGCCCTTCTCAGGACCCTTTCCAGCCTGTCCATATATTTTTTTGTGTAACAGGGACCAAAACCAAACACAGGTGTGGTCTGACAAGGTTGAGTAGAGATGGGAGAAATTTTATGAATTTAATTAATAATATTTAATCAATGAAGGATGCCTAGGTTTTTTGTCTGGATTTTTATGAATTTATATATATAATACTGAACAGCTTCTTGCAACTGTTCTCTCACCTTGAGAAAACTCTAAACCTGCTATCTTTCTTCAATAAGTAACATGGGTTTTAGTAGCATAAGACTAAAGAGAGGTTTAAAAAGAGGTTTTTAGTAGTATAAGACCATATAAGATTTGGATCTACTCTCTGGAGCAGATTTGGATGCAGGCCAGCTGCCTACCTCAATCATGAAAAATCAGCTCAGCTTCATGACTGTCCTCCAGTGGATACATGGCTCAGGGACAATGCATATTAAGTCAACACAGCTTAGGAATGATGCAAGTCAGGGCACTTTGCTGTATTAATTCTGTGATAGTTAACACCAGACGTTGATCAGAGAAATTATCCGGTGACAGACACTGTTAAAAACAAAGAGAGAGAGGTTTTTTTCATTCCTGACTTTTGGATAAGGAAACAGCCACAGAAAAAGGGTTAAAATAGGTCAGTGGTGAGTTTCAGGAGCAGCGTCTATGTTGGCCAAAACATAAGGCTGAAACACTGTGCTTTATTCAAGGAGGGAGGAAGTTTTTGCTCTTCTGAAATCTCTCAAATTTATTAAACTTCAGCCTCACAGTTTTATTTTACATTGATATTTTATTATCCAGGGCATGAAAAAATGCTGTATTTTTTCTCATTTGACAAGGAAACATCAGCATTTCATCTGACTTAAAAATCTAATATTAGTTTCTGAACATCCAACAGCCCTCGGTGGGTTTCAGTTAGACAGAATTTGTTAGTTACAGACTGACATTTTTTAGCATTTAGGATTGCAGAAGCTTCTCTGGAGTCGTCCTGCCCATGTTACACTGGATTCCTAGTGTGCTTCATAGAAGAGGGAATGGTTTTGGTTGTTCCTGGAGAGTCCATGGAGGTAGACCAAGTAAATAAAAACCAACAGCCTAGAAACTTGCTGATTAATTTTTTTTCCCTAGTAGAAAAGTAGCTGATTTTTCACAAAGCAGGAAGAAGCTAACACAGTTGATAATCCATGTTCTGGATGAAAAGGTTTGACAATTATCCATAGCCTAGAGTAACATGATTAAGAAACCTAACCAATGTTTGCCTCAAATTGTACTTTTTCAGACTTATCAATCTCTCCTTAATTTCTAGGAGGAGTAAGGAAGAGCAATATTTAGTTCAATCTTTGTTTTTAACACTGAACTTTGATTTTAAGAAACAGTGCTATAGGTACATACAAATTATACTTAACATTCAATCCATAGTACTGAAAAATAGTTCAGTGCCATGTTCTTCTGCTTAGCTATATAAATAAGTACAGTCATGCCACATGAGTCTCTGAATACGGCACAGGTATATTTTACACTTAATCAGCTCTTATATTTGCACAAATAAAAATCTTAGTTGGGTCAAATAATTTCTGCTTTAACATCTATCAAATACCATAATTTTAGAGGTATTTATGTTACATGTATTCAGTTTGAAAATAAAATGTTGGTCATTCAGTTATTTAGTAATATGATGGAGAAAAAATTGATTCCTACCTGCTTTCTTATTCTTAGGTGGCTTCCATATATGTCCCATGGTGTGATTCATTCAGAAATTGAACTGTACCCTCAAGGTAAGGTTTATTCTAACTTTAGGGAAGTAAGATCAGTAATCTGTAATTTGTAATTTCTTCCCTGAAGAAATCTGGGCTGAATTTAATTTACACTTTAAATATCAGGGTTAACAATTTTGCAGCTTCCTTTGTTATATTTCTGGGAGTATATCCTTTGCATTTGCATTGTACAATGTGTGTACGTGATTGTGAGACAGCAATGAGGAATGAAGAAGGAAAGCTTTTTGTATTGGCTAGAAGCACAGAATGACTTTTTCACCTCTTCTTTCAAACCTTTGCTGTAATGTTAAAGGATAGACCCTTTAATTAAATTAACTTTTTTTTTTTTTGACAGAATTTCAAATAAATCAACAACTGAAAATGCAAGAAGAAGCAAATGGTAAATGCTGCTCTAGTCTTCTGTCTAATGAAGCCAGTTTCTGTTTCAGAACTAATTGCTTAACATATTTGTTGCCATTTTTGTTTATTTTACAGCATTAATTACAGTACAGTTTGAATATTTTAGTAAACTCTAAACTTCACATTTTAATTTAAGCAATAAATATCTTTGTTTATGCTTTCTTTTTCTCCTGCCATTTTTCTTTCCATAACATTGATTTTCTCTCTGTTTGATTGAAAATTCTTATTTTTCTAGGACTTTTTTGGTGATATATCTTAATTTCAATTTTTTATATGATTCTTTCTCCTGGGCTATATATAGTTTTGTTCTCAACATTAACTTTTCCATTTTCCTTTTAACCTGTGATTTCATATTTGTTCAGCTTGATTTTTCTGTCCTTGCAGCCAGTGCAATTAGATTACATTTCTTAATAGCACATAAGAGTTTCTCAGCTGTGAGAAGTGCTTCATACATATTACTGAACAATAATTTAGAAGCTGTTGGGAGAAAGTTTGAAAATGTTTATTCATAATTTATTTTATCAATCAAGATATCCATGAAGACCCAAATACCTTGTTTTATATAGTGTCCCTATGGCAAGTTTTTAATGATAAAATTTGTACCCAGTTATTTTACAAATTATATTAAAATTCCACTCTATTATTAACTTTATTTGGAATCACAAGTCTATTTGCCCTTCTTCATTTTTATGCCTTTTTCAGAAAGTATTGACTTTCTATCTGCTGATCACTTTGCGCCTTAGCTGTTCTGCATGCCTTGCTTCCACGAGGCCTGCACATAGAAATCCCTCTTTACATAGTTCAAATCAATCCGATTCGTCCTTTCTGTACCTATAGTTGGATCTCTGTGCAGTGACATTTAAACTGTGCTTGTCTGGTTGTTCAGTAAAAGTTGCAGCAGATAAAAATTTCCACATAAACCTAACAAAAGATTACAAAGAGTAGAAGTAAACTAAGTGTATATCCAATTGACTTATCTTCAGAGAAGATTGGCTTTGTCTTGCAGTGAACCTTTTGCTCACAGCACTCTCATCCTGACCCTGTGAGAGAAATGTCTTTGTGCTGTCCAGAAGAGCTGGTCAGCTTTGTCATTGACAAAACTTACACTTTCTCAAAACAGACCTGTTTCATGGAAACACAAGGTGGGTTGTTGCGAATATCTCAAAGTTAAGTAGCTGAAAGCATACACATCAAATAGCCTCTTGTTTCAGGCAATTACCAAAATATGGAAGAGTGAGAGAGAGACTTGAATTTATGTATGCCACACCTACAGAGACTGCTTCAATTGAGGCTGAGTAGATGATTTGAGATATTTTTCACCTACTTTTTTCTCATGAGTCATTAAGGATCTATTGGTACTCTACCTCATCAGAACAAATCCCAGCATTTTACGCCAAAGAGAATGAGAATGATGTGTTTGTAATACTTACTATTTCTAGTCTCTATTTGAAAGGATGAAGGAATGTAATGAGGATTTCTGGCATCAAGGAGATAAGAAATGTTAGGATTCTTCTTCCATACCCACAACGTCCTTCAAACACAAAGTCCTGTCTGTTTCCAAAACCCCCAAAAGCCTCAAAATCAATATAGAGTGCAAACCAAAACTCCTTTTTATCATGTTTTTGTGGAAGTTTGATTCCCTTTTTAACCTTGAGAATTGTGCTTCTGTGCAAAATAGTTTCCTGACACTACACCTCTCCTTTGGAAGTGGGAGTTTAGCTAGCTAGAATATACAGTCTGAAGAGAGCCAACTGTGTTCTTTCAAAATTGTATTGCTTAATGAAAGAGAAACTTGGAGAGGATAATAGAATATAAAAGGCCATCAAATCAGAGTTACAATAAATCAGACAATGAATAAGTCCAACAAAGAATACATTTTGCCTGCTTGAAAATGAATATTTGTTTCTGAATGACTTGACTTTTTAGGAGGAGGAGTGCATTATATTTTACACTTTGCCTACTCCATTTTTCACAAGCATTTGTAAATTGAATTGTCATTATTTTCTGGCAAAATGGTCCAAAGGAACTTTGTCTTTAGGGGATCAATATTATACTATTTGAAAACAGAAGAGGCTGAGTTTTTTGATAAATGAGCTCTTCCATGGAGCAGGGAGCCCCTGCCTTAGCTCTTTGTTTCCACCTTCAGTGTGTAGAGGCTTTTCACATTCTAATTGACATTGGTCCTTTCGTAGCCTGATGCTGTGGTACTTTTGTCAAGAAAGTGGATCTGCAGAGAAAGTGGTGAAGATGTACATTTTCAAAGGCACAAAAGAGTTTACCACAAGCTGGAGTCTGATAATTTCTAATGGAAATTAAAGATTATCTAGTCCACCCACCCACCATGGAAAGTGACATCTTTCACTAGACCACATTATCTTACTACCCTTATTGTCAAAAAATCCTCCCTTATGTCCTACCTAAATCTACCCTCTCAGTTTAAAACCATTCCACCTTATCCTGTCACTATAGGCCTTGATAAAAAGTATTTGCCTTTTTCATAAACTCCCTCTAAATATTGAAAGGTTTCAAGAAGGTCTCCCTGGACCCTTCTCTTCTTCCGGGTGGATAACAACCTTTCTTCATAGGGGAGGTGCTCCATCCCTCTGATCATTTTTGTGACCATCCTCTGGACCTCCTCCAACAGGTCCATGTCTGGTTTGTACTGGGGTCCCAAGAACTTGGCACAGTATTCCAGGTAGGATCTCACAAGAGTAGAGTACAAGGTGTCCTGGTTTCAGCAGTAGCAGTCATTTTTTCTTTTTCTTAGTAGCTGCTGCAGTGCTGTGTTTTTGACTTTCGGCCTGGGAACAGCACTGATAACACCGATGTTTTCAGT
>JANHGB010007739.1:46684-81985 GCA_026283785.1 Coracopsis vasa
CGGTGTTATCAGTGCTGTTCCCAGGCTGAAAGTCAAAACCACAGCACTGCACCAGCTACTGAGAAGGAGAAAAATGAGTGCTACTGCTGAACCCAGGACAACAGTGTGGCATTTATTTATAAGATGACTGTGGGCTGGTATTTCATTTGTCATTTGCCTTCCACAGAATGAATTTAAGTCACTAAGTGGAGCCTGTTTCATACAGGCAAAAGCTGCACTCAAAAAAGGGGCGGAGAGTGTGCAATCCCAGCTTTTCAGATGTAGAAATTATGTATTGTTCTTTCTTTAAATAAGATTTGTATTAAGCTGCTTGCAGATATTTAAATAACTTGTGTGTATTGTATGGGAGAAGAGATGACATTTCAGTGTCAGGGAAGTTTTATATAAAATGATTTTCTAATGAGTCCTCATCTAGTGTCAGAATTTTCTCCAAAAACTTTTTTTTTTCATGCTAATCTCAATGTCATACCTCCATCCAGGCAAACAGAGCTCTTGATGTGTCACATCAACATAAAATGAGACAAAATTGTACTTAATTGGGATGCATTAATGCTTTTTCTTGTTGCATTTCTTGGTTATATATGCTATCATAATCCTAATTCTGAAGGTTAGGCTTTTTCCATGATGACCCACAGGGTTATCACTAGAAATCTCAGCAGGCTGTGTTTATATATCCAGCTTTAGTACACTGCAAACCTCTTAAGTCTTTAAAGTTACACAACTTGCCCAAGACAAGTTTGAATGATGTAGTATTTCACCAATATTCTGTTGCCTTTCCCAGCACCATTACCTTTTAGCCAGGGGTGTTGGAACTAGATGATCTTAATGGCCTTTCCAACCCTAATCATTTTTTGATAGTAGTTATGGTCCCTGGGCTAAACTATGCTTTTATTTATATCTTTCAAGTAAACTGCTACATATCACTAACAGTTATGAAAGCATTTTTATTTTATTTTTCACTTTACAGGAGAAGACTGGAAGATTACTGTAGTCACTGGGGATTTTGAAACAGCTGGCACAACAGCCACAGTATCCCTTTACGCTTATGGAGAAAACAAAGCTTCTGGTCCTATTGTATTGGGATCTGGGAAACACCAGCTGTTTAATCCCAACAGTGAAGATATATTTAAGGTATAGTATGACTATTACATAAACACTGGAGAATGAAAACCATATGCAAAATAGCTTTTCTCAAAACTGGATAATAACAGTAATGAAGATGACTCAAAGGATCATTGTTTCTGAGGGAGTGACTGACCTTTAGGACAGTAAGATTTGAATCAGCAAATGTATTCATAACTGCATCAAGCAGACGTGCCTCTTTCAGAATCTGCTTCATACCTCCCTTGCCTTTGCTTGATGTGCTAGTTTTAACTAGGTGTTCATTTGCAGAGGTAGAAAAAAAGGTTTTTTTACTGTTCTGCATTGATATAGTAAGAAAGAGAGTCCTGGCTATGGCTTGTGTTACATATCTGTCTTTGGAAGTGTCCAGTGCAAGTTCTTCCATTCAATATGTTCAAATAATAAAAAAAGAAGAGACCTATTAAAACTTGAGTATATCAAATGGTGCTCCTCTATATACTGCTGAGATTTTGTTGCTCATCTAGAACTTGATTTTGACTTTGCTTGCATTGCTGTATACACCCAGCATAAATCCGTTAACTTCAGCTGTCTGTGATGAAGGCTGGTGTAATGCAGGTAGACTGTAACAAGGCTATTGCCCTTGGAGATTTCCATATGACGGTTGCACATTAAATTCACTGAAGATAATTTACAGTTGTTGTGTGATGGGGAGAGTTCTTGTTTCTGAGAGGGGTCTTGGGTTCTAGGTTCTTACAAGATAGTTGTGTGTAAACTGCGTTATATTTGCCCTTGTGGCTTAGAAAATTTTTTTACCAAATGGGAAGGTCAGGGAACGGGAAAGAAAAGAAATTCAAATTTGATGGATTTTCCTTTCTGCTCTGTAATTGTTCCTGTGTGTTCAAAGAAACTACTTCTAGGCTATGATTTTCTGCTTCTGTTACTATTCAGGCATAGTTTTTAGGGAATAATTTTTCTGGTGAGAGTCATTCTTCCTCCAATAGAG
Organism: Coracopsis vasa; assembly: GCA_026283785.1. NCBI lineage: Eukaryota > Metazoa > Chordata > Aves > Psittaciformes > Psittacidae > Coracopsis > Coracopsis vasa. The sequence continues at coordinate 48,771 of JANHGB010007739.1, forward strand.
GGGTATCAATCTACCATAAGTTACAGCTTTCATCACAACTGTGATCTGTTTCCTACATTTCCTCTGGTGTCATCACAGTCCCTAAGTATTTATCAGTATTTAAAAATACTGATTTTGGCAGTATGTTGCTGAAGACACTGAAACTTTAATTATGCTATAAATTATATTCTCCAGAGCCCTGTATTCTGCATCATCATTCTTTGAAATATGGAGAATTCTCTCTTATGACTGTATACACTCTTTGATAAAGAAATTATTTTTATAAGCATTCTTTTAATGTTTGGTCATGCCATATATTCCATTCTGTGTCAAAGAGAACTAGGCTGAAGATTATAAGACTATTATCTTCCATAAAAGCGAGTTATAATCTTTAAATTTTTATTACTTCAGTACAGAATAATTCTATGTCTTCGGGTACAAGTTCTGCTATTCTAGTAATAATAAAGCCAGCAAAAACACTGACTGGTTCGGTAGATCTGCTTTCAAAGTATTGTATGCAAGCCTTAGTGAGAGTGGCAGGGCCTAGCACCTCTTTAGCAAGAGCTCTTCCATGCTTGGCTTTATGAGTTTGCTTCATTACTGTCTCTTCAATCTCTTTAGGACGATGTTGGTCTTACTGATCTCAACACCTTGTCAAGTTTATCTTAAATGAGACTATATTGACAGGCTGAGAGAGCTTGGTCTGTTCAGCCTGGAGAAGAGAAGGCTGCGTGGAGACCTCATAGCATCCTTCCAGTATCTGAAGGAGGCCTACAAGGATGCTGGAGAGGGACTCTTTATCAGGGACTTTAGTGATAGGACAAGGGGTAATGGGTTTAAGCTTAAATGGGGGAGATTCAGGTTAGATATAAGGAAGAAGTTCTTTACTGTGAAGGTGATGAAGCACTGGAATGGGTTACCCAAAGAAGTGGTAAATGCTCCACCCCTGACAGTGTTCAAGGCCAGGTTGGACGGAGTCTATGGTGACATGGTCTAGTGTGAGGCGTCCCTGCCTTAAAGCCTTTTCCAAACCTAGCTATCCTATGATATTAAGCTATTAAGAGTGCTGGATTTTTTCCCAAGTAATGTTCAAAATCATGACTTTAATCTTATATTTTGTAGTTGATGGCTCTTTTTGTATGTAAGATAGTTGTTCCATGTTTGTAAGTATAGGACATGGAGTGTGCATGATATTTTAGGATAATTGAAAACTGGAATCCACCGCTGGTGTGAATTTTGCTGCATAAGCCCATTTCTCTAACTTGTAAAGCTGATGCCATATCCAGTTACACTATTCAAGTTTCTTGATCTGTATAAACAGTCCTTTAAACTCTGCCATACTCTATCAGGGCAAAATGCCAGAAAGTATTAGAGGTAAGATGAAAAGCAGAGATCCTACTAATACTTGCAGAGATAATTGATCATAAAACTTTATGAATAGTTTTCCTGTGATGAGATTATATAAATCTCAGCCTTTTTCCTTCCAATAACATGTACCTTGTTTGTAAAGAATTGTGTTCATCAAGTGTACCTTATGCTGTATTGCATCACATGGAGATGTTAGAAGTTTATCTGTTGTTTTTCATTTTGGTTTCTTCCTGTTTAAATAAAATTATCAGTCATTTTAAATAATCTATGCATTAATAATTGAAACTCTTTCGTTTAAAATCGGCCCTACTGTAAGGATCTGTTGTGTTTCATTGCGTGTCATTCTCTCCTGTACCCTGGATCCATATTCATTCTTTCATCAGTCAAAACAGAGATCTATAAAGTAAACCAAAATGTTATAAAAATAGGTTGAAACAAATTAATTTTCATGCTTTTCCTCCCACTGTTAAAATAAAAGAGCCTGTAATGAGCTCTGTGAGAATTCTTCTCAAGTGGGAAGATTGCAGAAGTAACCGCAAGCACTAATGTAGCTGTCACCTCTCTTAACCATGGGACTGCCAGTGCCTAAAAGCTGAGCATAGCTTGTGTTCTGCTATTTGCCAGCTGTCTCTCTTTGCCATAATGGCCATTTAGGTCCAGTTGAATAAAACTTGGAGAAACTAAGGCTTTAGTCAGATATGCTTAAGACAGCATAAAACAGTCATACTGGTGGCTTTAACTCCACTTGAAACTGTCCATCTCTCTGCAAAATGTATATGGTAACAACATGAACCTCATTCTGTACTGAGGTAAAAGAAAGAAGTAAGTAAAACAATCTCCATCAGCTACAGGCTGTGCATGAAGCAAAATTTATCTTGTTCCAAGAAAACAACAAAGAAGTATCATAAAGAGCTCACAAACAATCTGGGAGGAAAACACAGTTCATCTCATCTTCAAGAAATGAGAGTGAGTGAACAAGGTTCTGCAGTATGGAGTACTGAAATATTGAATGTATATATATGTACATACATTTTTCCTTTTTAAGGTAGTTTCTTGAGAGAACTTTATGCACTCAATTTCAGGTTTAATCTTTCAGCCATATATCTATAAAATGTCATTTTTTTTTCTACCTGATGTCAATGCAAGTCAAAGATGATTACATATTAAACACCCCCGTCTGTCTCAGAGTCACCCCTCTCCTGGGTTACGCTGTCTGTTTAGCTCCCTGGTAGCTTTCAGGTGGTTGTTTCTGAAATTTTTTGACACTGATTTCCTTTATTAAGGGTCTCCCTGTTAAAAGCTCCTCCAGCTTCCCATGTCAAGTACCCAAATCCAGTTTTTGTCTTTACTGATTCATGCGCTTATCTTGCCTTACTATCAGCCATTTTCTAGTCTACTCACATTCTTATGCATCCAGTCATCTCAGTATCTGAGCACTTTTCAGAAGTGGGTGATATGACTATTGTGTGGTTTATTCTCTCATTCTTGCTCCTAAAAAGAATTCTTTTTGTTTGGGCTTGGTACAACTCTGTAACGATAATAGACACTTTATACAGTACAGGCGTTATGCTAAACAACATGAGATCAATTTGTCTTACATCAAAACAGAACTTGATAGAGTAATAAAGTTTTTGATAGCCCTTACTTTATATGGCCAGCTCTTTGGCAGCCCTTTAACAGTTCTACCTCCTGCAAAACATACTTTCACTGTACATTATAGGGATTTCTTAGTAGTAGTGATGTTGAGTCTGATTCTCACTCTAGAGATAATTATGTCAATAAGGTGATGACATTGCACTGAGTGCTGCAGAATTACAGAGCAATTGAGGTTAGAAGGGATCACTGAAGATTTACTAGTCCAGTTCCTTGCTTAAAGCAGGGCCAGATAGAGTAGGTTGCTTAAGTCATTATCTAGTCAGGTTTTGAATATTTCCCACTCTACAAACTCTCTGGGTAATCTGTTCCAACATTTGACCACTCTCACTCATTATTTTTCCTCATATATTTAAGTGGAATTTATGGTATTTCAACTCGTGCCCATTACCTCTTGAGTGTTTACTGGACACCACTAAGTCCAGCTCTGTCTGCTTTAGCGCTTCCCATCAAGTATTTATATATATTGATAAGATGCATGTGATGGAAATTAAGTAAAGATTAAGTTTTCTTGCATGGCCTGATCTTTGTTGAGCTTTCTTACAGCCAATGCTTGGCTATATTCCAGTTGACATTCTCTGGTAGGCAGTGTTCTAACTCCCTTCCAAAGTACTGCAGTAAGTTTCGAATCCAGTAAAAATACTCCTGGTCTGACCTGGAAAAGTGAAGGTCGCCCAGAAAATCCTCATATATATATAAGTGGCTACATTTTTTTAACATGATTTTTTTGCTTACTTTCTTTACTAATACTGTAAATACTTGGTGCTGGCATAATTTAATTAACTACAGAGTGAAAAAAAAAAGTTCTTCCAGAGCTTTAATGTTATTCTTGAAACACTTTCCCTTTTGCTGTATTTGAGGGTGGAAAAACCAAGCTGTCTGTTGGTACCATTAGCTTAGCAGGTAACAACAATGTGTCATTTTCTTTCTCTAATTAACCTGGTACCAGATAATTGGTATCCATTTTAGTAAATAGTGGCACATTGTTAGCCTGTATAGGAAGGTCAAGTGAGTGAGTATTGATATTGGACTAGCTACAGGATGAAAAGAGCTTGAGTGGACTGGAAAAGAAAGTGTTTAAATGTCACTGTGCACTGAGCAGTACTTATTTACCCAGGTTATTTTTGTGACTGAAACAAATATGAAGTGGGAAAAAAATAATGCTGACTTTTGTGTGGTCTTTAAGCCTACTCCTTCTATGTCTATATCCACCTTTTTCATGAGCACCCGTGACATATTCTAATTCTTGAGTTGGTGTGCAACTGTGCCAAGTATGTTGGCTACAATTAACAAATTGGCTGAATTAAAACATCTGGAAAATGGAAGCACCATGATTGGACCCTGGGTACTTTACTGGTACATTAGTTATGATATTTTTGTCAATGTTTACCAGCTGCGTGCTAACAATTTAAAAGTATCTTGTACTTCCAAAGATTTCTCCATCATAGGCAGATGCTGTAGAAGTTAAACTAATGCGGTCAATGGTTTTTCTTTCTTTGGGGAATCAAGCTGCTGCACATGACTTCTCTGAAATCCTGTTAATGAGGTGGCCTTACGTGAAATTAATAACTGCCTGTCAAGCATAGCCTCTAGTGGTTGTGTTAGACATTGGGATTTTGGTGTAGCTGCCTCTGATGTATCGACTTATCTAAACGATTTTTATGCTACGCTGAGTTTATTTCAAAGAGATTGTAAGATACTTTCTGCATAACAGGTATGCAGTGACATTATTTTGCTTATTCCAGTATATAAAAGAACAATGGTATCATTATGTGTATTCCTTCCATGCTTTCACCAAAGTATCTTTTCCCTGAACAGTCTGTTATTAGTCCATGGAACTCTTACTTCATTTTTTCACTTAGTTAAACATCTTAAATACACGAAAAATAGGTCATACTGACTCCTCTCATAGGTATACTAGGGACTGAAAAAAAGTATTTGAATAACTCTTATAGAAACAGAATTAAAATTTAGTCCTTGTATGCTCTTTAGGAAGAACTTCCTGCTGATAAACCTGGATTTCAATTTATGCTTACAGACAAATTGTAAAATATGAGCTTTGTTAAGCTTCAACTTCAAAAAGTAAGACTAGGTTTTCTAATGTATGGTTTAATGAGAATGTTCCTATTGCCTTTGGTAAGAAGAGAATTTAGTCTTATGCTTTTACAAAAAATAAATAGTAGCAATGAGCAAAGCATATAGTTATATTGATTAGCGGGTTAATATTGTGTAACTGTTTGCAAACATTCAGAATATGGGTGTGGTTGAGGCAAGGCTACCTCTGTTTGAAAATGTGGCCCTTTCAAAATTGGTGGACAATTGTTTTAATGAGAAAATATGGGTGTTGGTATTATTGCCTGTAACAGTGAAGAAAAATACTTCAATAGGAATACAACTACTACTATCGTTGTACTCACAATGATATTATTAAGGTTAATAAGTGCTGGCAATCTCTCGCAAAAGCTCGAAAAGGAAGGGACCTTGTACAGACTCTGCTTATCATAGGATTTGGTGTGTTGATGCACCAGAAGGAGTTTCATGGTCAGCCACCAAGTGAGCTCTAAATAATGATTCAAATGTTTTGTAGCGCTTTTTGTTGAGTAGAGTGTGAGGTTGGTATTTGTCAGAAGTCTCTCTAGCAGGCAATCCCTAGGAAGATCAGTATAGATGATGTTTGTGATCTCTAGATTCCTTTACCTCAGTGAGATGTCTGTTTCCAAGCCCTTGTTTGCTACCCCTGGAGGAGTTTAGGTCTTAGGTCTCATTTATGTTCTGTACTTGGCTGTTGTAAGTCACATCAGAATGGCAGCTTCATACCCTCCAAACTGGTATCTCTTAAATTTTAAGACTTTGAATTTCCATCCGTGTTCAAACTGTACTACATCCAGATGAAGAACTTACAGGGAGAAAGGAACTTTGCAAAACAATTTTTATTATTAATAAGCAGACATTTAAACCTCTGGAATACTTTGACCATGTGCTTTGGTTGAGAATTGGATGTCTGATGGTTTTGTCAGTTTTCTGTTGCAGAGACTGGCAAAAATTAGCCTCAAATTGCTACTCTTGCTGCAACGCTGCTATTCAGTGCTCACCAGCAGCAATGTGCCTTGAGAAGCAGGACTGGCCAGTCTGAGGGACTACTGTGCTAACTCAGCTGTACATTGCTAGGATTAGCAAGTTTGTACAGAGCAGCGTAGACTTATCCCCCTATCCCTGTCTTGTTGTTTAGGAAGTTTGAGTACCTGCAGCATCTAATTACAGTGTAGTGGAGGAATGTCTTTATTATATTGACCATGTTCTTCAGAAGATTTACAACATATGCTATTCCTCTGTTATTCTGTCTGCACCAGAACTTCCACCAATGGCAACAGAAATTGCTTGATTATATGAGACAGTAGGTAACTGTGAGATCACATTATGCTTGAGCAAACCTGCTAGATTTTCAAAGTTAGCTGCAGAATTACAATTGATAATTTTTGATCTCTCAATTGAGTTATGGAAAAATAAACATAAAATTCTAGAAAAAAGTACAGAATATTGGACTGATGTTTTCTGAGGATCTCAAAACTTACCAAGAGAACTTTGCAGTGTCGCTGTGAGAGACGTGTTGTATACAAGTGTTGTCCTTGTATAGTTGAGGAAGTGAAGCAAAGAGGGCATGTGAATGATGTAATATTTCTCAGAATGCCTAAAGCAGATCCGGAAATAGAATCTAGTTGTCTGATTTTCATAGTGGTGCTTTAGTTCTGGGACCCATCGTTTCTTCTTTGCACGGCCATTTATTGCATTTCTGTCAGAAAGGCTGTTTCCATGTGAAATGGAATGTTACTTTTGCAGCCATGGTGCCAGAATATAGAACAGTTTGACTAAGGCTTTGTAAGCATGTTTTTTACGAGGGCAACAAAGTCAACTTTGTCCAGCAACTTTTTACAGAATGTTCTGGCTGTGAAAGTAGATTTACAAATGCCAGGTTGTGTTCAAGTCATGCAGAAGTTCAAGGCAATTTAGTCAATACTGGAAAGGAAGGATCAACCTCAAGGCAGAGTGTTTATCTCGGCAAAAGAGCATTGTTAGCTCTACTGTGTTATGAGAGTGTTTTCATCTGCATTTCACTGCAAGAGCAAAATTTGACATATATTTGGCAGGATTCTGACTGGCAAAAAGTAACATGTTAGCAAGTCAATACCACTGAGAGACCAATGTGATATCTGATCTGACAGCAAGATGAATTGTTCAACCCCCAAAACTACAAATGGAGATGAAACTAAATTTGTAATTGTATTATATGTCTTCCAGAACATCATATACAGTTGATCTGCTCTCTGCCATTGACACTCTTGCCTTAATTTCCAGCCCAGAATAAACATGATTTTTTTCCCCAAGAACACCCATTAACAATTAGTCAGAAACAGAAGTATTATTAAGCATGTTATTACTTTGACAGTGTTCTGTGTTTTAAATTATTTTTGAGACCTTTCAGTATCAGAAATACACCATTACCTGTATGTGCTGCATAGTTTACCATACCAAAAAACTCATAATTTGTGAGTCTAGTAAGCAGAGACACTTTATATTCTCCCTCCCTGTAGTCAAAAGCAAGCAAATGCATTTGACTCTGGACAAATTCCCACTCAGCACATAGGCATAAGTTCCTTAATTTTAAACAGGAATGCTTAGAGATGCTAAACAGGAATTTAGTGACTCTAATTGAAGTGCTTGCAACTACATCTTCTGGAGAAACCTACCAGCCTGGACAGAGTTTTCTGTTCTGTACTGATGCTGGAATTCCATTTGATTAAGTTTGATGGATTGCTATGTTGCTTATCCAGTAACAGGAAGTCCCTGCATGCTGATATGGTGATGAATGGGTTTCATCATTTCATTCTCCTTCTTTTCCAAATTTCTCTCCTACTACCTCTGCTTATTTTTGTGAGCAATTCTCTCCAGATATACCAGTGTTCTGCCAAACATCAGCTACAATGTGGCCAGTACATTGAGGGGGGTGGTTCTGCCCCTCTCTTTTTGGTGAAACACCACTGGGAGTGCTATATCCAGCTCTGGGGCCCTCAGCACAGTGAAGACATGGATCTGTTGAAGTGAGTCCAGAGGAGGGCCACAAAAATAATCAGAGGGATTACTTTCTGTTTGAGGGCTGTCTGTAAGAGTTGGGCTTGTACAGCATGGAGAAAAGAAGGCTCTGGGGAGACCTTATTGTGACCTTTCAGTATTAAAGAGGGCTTATAACAAAGATAGGGACAGACCTTTTAGCAGGGCCTGTTGCAACAAGACAAAGGGGAATGGTTTTAAAGTGAAAAGGGGTAGATTTAGACTAGATATACAGAGGAATTTTTTACGAGAATGGTGAAACACTGGCACAAGTTGACCATAGAGGAAGTAGATGCACCATCTCTAGAAACATGCAAGGCCAGGCTGGACAGGGCTCTGAGCAACCTGACCTAGTTGAAGCTGTCCCTGTTCATTGCAAAAAGGGGTGGACTTGATGACCTTTAAATGTTTCTGCCAACATAAACTATTCTATGATTCCATGATACTATGTTGAAACCTTTTGCAGATTCACCTGGAAACATGTCTCCCATTTTAGACTTTATGAAAAAAAAAAATGCACTTTAGCATAACATGATGAAATAAATATAATTAAGAAGGTTATGGCCTCACTTTTCAGCTAAATCATAAGATACCCATTATAGATATACAGGATCTTTTATCTATAATGTTTCCATTTGCTTGACAGCCAAATGACTGATTAGATGCTTCAGAAGACAAAAGAGGCTTTTTGACAGAATTTCCTGGTCCTGAGAGTCATGGTAATGAATACTGCATGCAAAGATGGCTATGATGCTCCTCTTTCAACAGGGGCTATGCCAGACTTTCATCACGGGCACGAGGCCACAGGGTTGCAATGTTTTATTTACTAAATTGCCCTTCTGCACCACAAATAGCCGCCAGCATCTAGATCTCAGAGGAGCACCACCTTTGTTGTTCGCTGATACTATGCTTTATGCAGTTCATGATAAAGGGTGAGAGTTCTAATATATTGTTATATTTATTTGCAAGGCAACCTTAGCAGTCACTTGCCCACTGCAAAGGTCTCTGCTTTGTAGCTGGATGACAGCTTTATTATGGCAAAGTAGCCTACATCCTGGCTACATTTGTGGTTAGTTTCACAGAGCTTTTTATCTGTTGCTGTAATTTTGCTGTGAGTATTAGCAGTGTATTTTTGATTCACATGGTTTTGTTGCATTAATGTTATACCTTCAGTTAGCAACTCTTACTTTAACATACTGTTTTAATATAGGAAAACCTACTACTTTGGCCACAAGTGTGACTCTATTCAAACTTTATACCACTAGCATATGTGTCATGATAACATCGTATGAGATAGAGTCGTGCCAGGCTTGCCTCAGCAATGCAAGGAAATGGTGATCCATTAGGGCAGCAAGACTCTTCTGCAATGGTCCTCGTAACCAAGAAATGTCAGTGTTTGTTGCACTAGCCTGTGTCATTGCCTAGGAAAACATTTCAACAAAAGAGTGAAAGGGATATGTCTTTAGTGTCTCTGACCATTCCCAGCTCCACAGAACAAAGGAGTATTGCCTTGTAGTCTTCCTTAGCAAAAAAATTTTGAAGGGGAAACTCTGACTCTGGGGCAGACTTATTACTGTTACTTTCCAGAATAGACACAATGGACCTATAAACACCACTCTTACTTCATCCTTTTTGTGATTTAGAATGCTGGGACAATGTCGATGTTAATTGTTTGTCAATCTGTTTTCTGTTTGCTTTTGTTTTGATGCTAAACAGTACAAAAATGGTATAATGGTAAAAGAAAAAATATTCTTTATTCCTTTTTTTCTTTGTGATTTTTTCCCCCATTACCATGAGCTTTCAAACACATCACTGCAATTAAGGTGGTTAACCCTGGTTTTGTGCTTAGGTTCCTGTTGTCAGCATTGCTCAAGAAACATCTGCAGCCCACAACAAAGTGGCTTTTATTTCAGGGCTGCTGTGATCAATGTGACATCTTCATGTTTATTGTTTAAATTTGCTTCAGTGTAGCATCAGCACTTAGAGAAACAGTTAACCCTGACACCAATGCGCATAAAAATAGAAGACAAAGAGAAAAGTGGGCCATAGCAGACTCATGAGTGGTAGGAATAGTTAATAGGACTCTGCTGATGGTAACTATATGGTTTGCAAAATACATTATTTCATGCAGCAGTGATTGATGGTACTTCAGCTTGTTCAGTTTGTTGTCACCACAAACTGCATTCTGTCAAGAGATATAAAACCAGACTGAATTGTTTGAGGTCTTTAGTCACTTTAAATAATATGGTAGTGAAGTAAATAAAATTACACCTTCAGACTACTCCATATGCTTTTGCCTGATTGCTCTCACATTCATTGTATATTACACCTTCATTTTCTGAAAAAACCCAACCCATTACTCTAGGTTATGTCAGCTGCACATTTAACTTGCATGCCAGGCATAAGGGGGATTGCTAAAAGACATTGTAATTTGTCTTTTTTTTTGTTGTTTTTTTGTCATTACAGATTAATCTCAGAGGTCTTGGACAACTATATAAAATCCGCATTGGCCACGACAACACAGGAAATGATCCTGGTTGGTACCTGAATGAAGTCAGACTTAAAAGAGTAGCCTCTCTTTCTGATGAAGAGATGTGTCTCCCCATACAGTGTTGGCTTGCAGAAGACAAGGGTGAAGGTGATACATGGAGAGAAGTGCCAATGAGAAACTCCGGAAAAGAGCTTTTGCCAGGTCTGTGCTCAGTATTTTAGATCATGTGTTCACTGACCATAGCCTGTAAGTATATGACAGCTTTTTATGTTTCTTCCAGAGCAGACTGCCCAAAAGACAGAGCAACCATGAAACAATCCCTTACAAGTACTTTCTAGTTCAACAGAAGCAGGAAGTGATCATTTTACCCCACTCTTTTCTTCCCCCAGATCAGAATAACAGCTATGGCTAGGCATCTTCCCCTGATAAAATTCTTGATCTCTCAGTGTCCCTAAATCACTGGCAACTGCTACTCTTTACAGCAAGACATCAGACAGGAAATTAAGGCATATCAAGGTATATAATGTCATGTGACATACAGTTCCTCTTAACAAGTTTGATATCACCCTTTCTTGTGCTGCATAAAATATTCTTTACCAGAAATCCATGATCTGAATCACCACACACATGTTTTCCAAATCAGACTCAAGTCAGAGCCATTCACATAGAAATTGTTATCTGCAGTGTGGCACTTAGGTACTTCAAAGTTTACTGCAGCTTTGATGCAGTTTATTCTTTTCAAGTGAAGCGGGAAATAGTCTATCATAAAACATTATTATTTAAAAAGTCCTGGCCCTCTGTGAAGGAATAAGAAGCCAGTATAGCAATTTAACATTATGGGTAGAATTCTCTTTACATTAATAGAATAACAACTATGCAGCTGATAGGCAACACTGTCTGACGTGGGAGGTCTTATATAGATAGGTGTTACCATTCAGGCAAATTGTATTCAAACTGAAGCAGTGAATTTTACAAGGAATCAGTGATTCAACATAAAAAATGGTCATCATGCACTTAGTGATGATCAAATCGTTTCAGATGGAAATATCAAAGAAGTGAAAAACCTTAAAGGAACATAATTCTCTGAAAAAGACATCAAGACTAGTGATACGGGGATGTTTTAAGGCCAAAGGCAACTACTGATCTCTATTACAGAGGCCAGAAGATGCTGAGAAACATGTATGGGCCATCTCACATTTCCTGCAGAGTATTTAGTGACTTGAATAACAGATTTCAAAAACTGGGACTGATGAGGATGAGCCATGCCCTATGATCATTAATTAATGCATACCACAGTGCCATTTACCGTTTCTTACAGTGACATAAATATCTTATACTGGTGCAATAGAAAAATAGTGCAGGAGCCAATTTATTTGTATGAACAAGTAATTCAACATCAGTAACTCAAATCTGCATTACACAGTTTGAAATCTGCAGTCACAGAAAAGTACTAGTATTCTCGTAGGCGCACTCCATTTATGTACCTGTACAGGAATAATTAAGTCAGTTCTATCAAAGGCTGGGAATATGTTTAAAGCAGCATATTTATTTACTTTTAATCATTATATTACTGCATCTTTCCTTGCTTTTACAGGAACATTGTCTTTATTAAAATATATCTCTCAAGTCTGTAAGAAAAGATATGTTAGGATTTGGAAATTTCCAGAAGTTGTAAGTTTTACAAATTAATTATTGATTTTAAGCACATTTAAATTGAACATCAATATAAATTTAGCAAGGCCTCCCAAGGATTTCCTGTTTAATTTCTCAAGAACAAGCAAATGAAACACTGTCCATTTGGATTTCTCATTTAAAAGCTAATTCTTACGAGTACTGGACAAACAACATCAAGTAACTTTTGCCAGCAGAACAAACAATGTACTAATTACTTAATGATAATTTTATATGATTTAATAATTTGTATCCTGCACTTTCAATTCTATCTGGTATTTCCTAGTGGTATTAAATTTGCTTAACTATAAAAGTTTGCTGGAAACCAAACAAACAAATATAAACTAAACTCAGAAGGCACTAGTTTTTAACTGCTCTTGTTTAACACTTACTTTATTGCTCAACTTCTCTCTTAGAAGAACGGATACCTCTTCCTTAGCCTTTTTCTCCCTTTCTCCAGCAAAACTCTACTATGCACCCAATAGGGAATGAAAACCTTGGAGCTGATTTTTTATTCCTTGTCTTTCTTTCTTCTTCTCCTCTTCAAATCATAAGTTACATCCTGCTACATCCTGTTTGCCTTTTTCCTCTGATTCTTCTACCCAGTCTCACGTTTTCCTAGTAGTTCCATATATTTTTATTTTCACAAACTTTACAAGTATCGGATTTATCATTTGTTTCTGTTTTGATTTGATCTCATCCCCTAGTTACATTGTGATTCACAAAATGAAAGAAAAATTGTTCTACTATTCTGTAAGTGATAGGTATGGGAAATTAGTGGTCATGCTCTGAACTGGGTAAATCCTAAGTGTCACTCAGTGAAAATAAGATAGAAGCTTTATTCTGAATGTTTTTTACTCAGCTTTATAACATCATGATAACACAGGAGTGTTAGGGCTATCAGACCAGACCTGGAAGCTGACTGTGGGTGAGGCTGCTGCAGCTGCATGGCCCCAAGTCCAACCAGCAGCGAGGCTGACCATGTTTTCCTGGTCAGCACATACAGAGAGAGCACATCTATATACTACAAATATATACATGTATACGTGGCCAGCTGCACAGATAACCCAGACAGCAGTTGCACAAACACAGACAGCACCAGCAGCCTCAACCTGTTCCCCTCTCTGGCTGAGAAGAATGGAGGTCCACTGGTGGGATATCCATGTGTATGCATATGTGCAAGGTGGATGCTTCCAGCAGCTGAGCTCACACACTCCATCTGCTCAGCAGGTGTCCTTGGATCCCAGTGTCCCCTGTTGCTGAAACCTGGATATGTGAGCCTCCAAGACTGCAGCCCGAGTTTGGCTGCTGATACAGACCGTCTCATACACACACAAATGCACATGCAGAACCATCTCACCCCTAGAGACACCCAAACTTCACTGTGTCTCTGGGAGCTGGCCAGGACTCCTGTGGCCCCTCCAACAGTCAGCTACTCATGTGGTCTTGCACATAAAGACATGAGACAGACTTCATCGTCTGCACTCATGGATACTTAATTCACTCCCTCCCGTCTCTCCAGTTGCCTTCATGTAGGACTGCAGCTGGGTCCCAGTCAAATTGTGGCATTCAGACCCCATGTCAACACATACATGCACACAGAGAACAGAGTCCTTCACCCAGAAAAGGTTAGAAAGCAAATTAATAGGAAGACGGGACAGACTGCACTGATCAGATGCTGGGCACAGCCAACCATACTAACCAGCAATGTTAACTTTCTCCAGTCCTTTTGATCCCTTGATTCCTCTGTTTTCCCACACTTGTTCCTTCCAAATCAGATCCATCTCTTCCCTTGACTTTTGTTCCTCTTCTGCACATCTCATAGTAAGTGCTGTGCACACCCAAAATACTCTACCACTCTGTCTTATATCGCCCACATCCCTGGGCAGCAAACCCCAGCAGTCTGATAAATACTTCAGAACTGACCCATGATAGGTTTCATGCCTGGACACTGGGACTGAGGCTCCCCTGGGACAGCCCTGCAGGTGCTGGGAGAGGGTGTCCCTTCCTCTGAATCCTTGATCTGGGTTCCGACCTGCTCCTGTGCCCTTGTGCTTGTGGAGATGGGCTGATGGCTCCTGTGATGGGCCTGGAAGAAGTAACAGCAGGGTGTTAGTTGAACTCCCCTCTACCAGTATCTGCCTGTGGTCCTTTGCAAGTGTGCAAGAAGATCTTTATCATGCATCCTAACATGGATTGTCTTCAGATATGGCTGAAGTTTTTGATCTAAAGGGGAGCATGATACAGGAAGTGCTGAATTTTCTTACTGTTCTCTTATGTGAACATAAACTTCGGATGAGAAGATAAATCTGTAATACTGCCTTGTTCTTGTTCACATAATTGAAGGAATAACTGCACTGACTTGAGATGAAAGACAAATATTGAGGCTGAGGCAGGAAAAACTCCAGCTCAAAAGATTTAGATTTCTCTTCCACTTGGAGAAATGCGCAGGCAAATACAGAAAGGTCAGAATGTGCTTACTGACTGAAATAGTGTAAAGGAGGACCAAAGAAACTAGTAATGACTCAAGCACTATTTCTACAAAATTTGTGTCCCTGTTTAATCACTCCGAAAGCACCAACTACATAGGTAAATAGTCAAACTTCTGTTTCTTATTGTAAAATTTATTACTAAATGTGTTTTTTTCAAAGCTGGTAATTTTCTTACATGCTATGAATAATATTCCTGAATTATTTCTTTTAGAATATTGCTCCAAATTGCAGTTGTGGAGTTTAGAAAGCCTGAGAACTCTAATTCTAATTGAAATGTCTTCACATGATAGTGTTTTTGTATGTATGTCTTCTCAAATAATATATGCAGCACTTCCGAGGAAGATAGTCCCTCTTAACCACTACCATCCATTAAGAAATTGTTCCCTTTTAGCCTTAATGCTGCAGCAGTCTGTATCTTTGCCCTTCTGTCATGGCAAAATGCCAGTCACTATTTGTACAACCCAGATAGTAAAACTAAGGGATAAAACCATGTCTTGCTGTTTAACAAATCAAGCCAAAATGACCATTTCATTCAAGCATGCACATCATATGGAAAAAAGGTAGGACCTGGAACAGTACTGTGTAACACTGTTCTAGTATCTTGGATTGCCATCGTTAAGGCAGGATTGAGCCACAAGAGTTTGACAATTTTAATGCTGTATATAATTTACTGTCTCTCTAGGTTTTGCGTTCTTTGGCCAATATGTCTGTTTACACTAGCAGCCTGATGGGAGTGGATTTGTGCAGTGAAGTGGTTGGTGCTAAAAATCCAATGAACTAAAGGTCCAATGTCCTCATTATGTGTGTTTGGGGGGAAGTTACTCTGGCCTTGTTTTAGTCTGTTCCCACAGACTGACTGCCAATTTGTGGCAAGATCATCGTCATTGTGTTCTTGGAACATATCCTCTGGTGTAGTTTAATCCAAAAAGAATCCATTTTTTTCCTCCATGCTGCAAACCAGAAATAAGTAACTAGGAGCTTGTTTCTTGATTCAAACTAATGTGCTTTTGTAGGCACACCAGTGTCATTAGGCTCAGACAGCTGTAATGCAGAGGAAGCTTATCTAATGAATGTTGAGGAATAAGTGCCAAGTATACTTATCTTGAATTCAGCTGTTCGTAACTAGAATTCTTTTCTAAAATAATGACTATACTTTGAGTAGAATCACTTTGAAAAGAACTGACCATGGGACCCTAGTTTATACTAAGTCAGCAGAAAAAGACCAATATTTCTGCAGTGAAAATTTTCGTTCTCTTATTTTCACTAAGAAATCCTCCTTTCATTCTACTAGAATTATTTTCTTCTTCTCCCAAAGCATATCAAAATATTAACTTAGTCTGTAATGCAAAGCAACCTGCGATGCTTGTTTACTGTTTACATAAGTCACTGAATTCTGTGCTTTACTCCCTCAGAAGTTAACGAGAATTATGTACTGTGCTTCCAGATTGGGGCCAAACTAACTCTAACCGTTGATGAAGGATCAGGAATACAGCACCCTTCTATACTAGAAACCCTAATTCAGGTGCTCAGAATAGAAGTCTGGATAAAAGGGTTCTCTAAATTGCATTCTATTGCCCTCAGTGTGCCCTTAAGTTACCTTTTCTTCATAACCAGAGAAAAGAAACCCTGCGTTTCTCTTTCCCCTTTATTCCAGGTAGTTCATGTTCTCATGCTATCTATAGATGCCAGAAGCTGGAATTGAGACTTAAAAAAACACCTGAAGCCTCATGATAATGTCTCAAGAGATAGTAGTAGTAGCATTTTTATGGACTGAGCAAGTATAAATTTGGTACTGGTACACTTGACTGCTCAGTGACTCCTATAGTATTTTTGATATATTTTGCTATGTCATTTTTCAACATAGTTATTATACTGCTTTAATGTCTGTCTTTCATAGAGCCTTTAAGAAGCTTCCCACCTCTGTCTGAAAATATTTTATCTCCCTTTATTCAAATGTTTCATCCACGCATCCACATCACAGAGTTTTCTGTTTGATTATAGAGCTTATCTAAAGTTACCCTGTTAGCAATTTGAAGATTTCAATCACTTATTTTCTGAAAGGTCATTTTCTTTTTTTGTGAGTTCTAGCTGAGACTTTTTCCTGCTATTCTGTATTAATTAATACTCTTCTATCCTTTACTAAAGTTACTGTGTTCTTCTACTATTTTAATGTGCCCCACATTAGACAGGTGTCTAGATGCAAGTCTAACAGAAATACTGAAAGAGCATTTTCTGGCTTCTGTTGTGTGATTTGGTTTATGATACTATTTTCAACTTTTTCTTCCCTTTTTTCGTTTGTGTTGCCTATGGGCCTACCTCTCTACTTTGTCACTCCAGTGTTCAGCTGGTGTAGCTTCACGAAATCAGCATATAGTGAAATTAAATTACTACTACAGGACAGAGGATTGAGCAATAGAGTTCTAATTCTCAGGGGTTTGGGATGGCCTTTACTTATTGCAGTGAAGGAGAACTCCATTTCAGATGTGGCTCCAATGGGAGCCTTTGAGTAGGTCAGTTTCTCAAAGGAAATTAAACCAGAGTCACAGAGGCTGAGCATGTTTTCTAGGGTCTTTTTATTTTACTCTATGGACAAAAAAATCCTACGTTTTGTGAAGATACAGAAGGCTACAAACTGGCAAATTTTGCACATGGTAAGTAGGTCTTGCTGTCTCAGCAGTGCATTTGACTGGTAGGTTTGTTCTCTAGATTTGGTTGTATCTGTCCCCTGTGCTCATCAAACTACTGGTGTACCTTGCCTTTTCTTTTATAGAGTGACATCATCCTTCTTATTCTTACAGTTAAGCAATCTGTAGCTCAGGGGCCACTAACACTTGCACCTTTTGTAGCTGTTCTGCAATCTAGAGGAGCTGCTTGACAGTGGTTGAAAAAATTCCATCCACTCAAGCTGGTCTCTGCCTAGGTGTCCATCTGTATAGAGAGCCTCCACAATCTATTTAGTGAATGTTCCTTTATCCATAATGACATGTTTGTAATAGGCATGTACAGTGTGTTTTGGAGAATATTTTTATTGCTTAATTTTTTGTGTATTTCCTATAAAATGCATTGTAACAAATAAGTTAAAGAAAATGAACATTCCATTTATTATCCTAATATAGCCGCCCGTATTGTTAATTTGTACAAAAATTTAAAGCACAAACTAATCTTTTTGTTAAGAAGGTTGCTTTGGAAATAATGAAGATCGTGTAACCTAAATAAATGCCAGACCTAACATTTTCCAGATGGTAAAGATGTATAGACCCAAGGAGCTGTGGAAAATATTTTCCAGTTCTTTACATTTCAACATGTGCATGTTTTCTACTTCAGACTGATTTATTTAGGCTTGTAGCAATAGAAAGCTGTATTTGATTAGATCATTATCATCTCTCTGGTTACCACAGAAGATGCACACTGCTACAAAAGGAACTGTAATTCATTTATCTGTTAATATCTTTGTGTTGTGTTATAATTATCTCCTGTTCTGTTGTGTTCTCCCTTCAGGAAAGAAAGAACTTGTTGGTATTTTCTTCTTGTAATCATTTATTGTTAAAGGATTCTTAAAACCTTGAATATGCTTTCAAATTGTGCGCATAGGTACTTAAATTTTGCAGGTTTGATCACAGAATTTAGTTGTAGGTGTAAGTAATACGGACACCAATTTTTGTATATAAACACTCATTACATAAAGTCTCTACCATTTCCTTAGCTCCCACAGATGTTTTTCTTTTTCAAAACTGAAAATGTAAGTAAGAATGTAAAAGCATGAAGCAGATTTCATGTCAATATGTCCCTGCTTTTACTAATCTTGCTCCATGGGTAGTTCAGCCCTATTATTCAAATAACTGCCCACAGATTAATATCATTGTTAGGTTTTCTTTTGGAAGTATGACCTCTCTTCTTCCACACACTGACAGATATTTGCCCTTTCATGAGTAGGGCGGTTCTCTGTTTTGCTGCGTGTTTCCTGTCATAGTTTGCTGTCTCCCCTTATTCTCTGTCCTTTGGCTGATTTTTTGTTTGTCTTATATTATCCTGCTGCTACTCTGCACACAGGTGTGATTAGACTAAGAGTTAGGATATAAAATGTCATTTGGATATATAGCTCAATTATGCTAATTATCAGGTCCATTTATCTTTGTTACTTGTGATTCATATCTACCATTTGTTTTAATATGATGCTTTTATGTTAAAAATCTGAAATTAGTTTTTATAATGCTCTACCAAATTTTTGAAGATGTGTGTGTATTACTAAGATCAGTTATCTGTCCCTGGCTGGGTTGGTACACTAAGGCATGGATGTGAGAACTTCAAAGAATGCTTGGAGTTACAGAATATATTAAAACAGACCAAGGGACACAACGCCTATTTTGACTTAGAGTTGTAATGGTGATGAGGAGTTGGAGACACAATCTTTGCCAGTTTAAGATAATTTGATGCAGTTTAAAATAAATATCCTAATCTGGTTAAGCATACAGTCAACATCAACACTTCCTGTCTACCTTTTAATATATGTAGGGCTATTTTTTTCCCTTAATTATTTGCAGTATTATTTTACTACTTGTTTAGCTTCTCTACTGGGAATCAGAAATAGCTGTTCTTCAGTGATGGTGGATGTTTGAATTTTATAAGCTGCCTTGGGGTCCAGTGAATTAAAAATTGATGGAAATGTCAGATTCTACAAGCTATTTGGTGGTTTTAGCTTAATAGTATTTTAATTCATTTTTTTGTAGAATATTGCTCAGTTTCAAGCATTTTGTTATAATTTTCTGTTTTCATCTTAGTTTCTTCTTAAAAGTAGTGCTTAATTGTGTGTTAGGGCTTCTACTGCCTCTCTTCACTTCCAAGAACTATTAAAATTACCCATTAGTGAAAGAGCAATCTCTGTGATCTACTACATCGCAGCAGAATGGCCAGCTGTGATTAGAATAGAAACACTGCATGGAAAAATTGCCATTAAGATGTAAACAGGATTTTTTTTTTCTTAATCATAACTGAAATATAAGAGCACGTGAGTACTACAAATATATATTTTTAAATAAGTTTACATAGCTGAATAATTATAAAGATAATATTAGTATGGAGCAAAATATGTTAATACAGCAACTCTGAATTATATTTCAGAATTCTTTGAAGATAAGCGTACATTTTTTGTGTGTAAGACTTTGGTTTAGACTAGAAGGAGAGGCATTAAAAACTTATAAATATATTTTCACTGAAAGCTGTTTCAAAAGGGCTAGCATCCACTAGTGATAAATACTGAAACTTTCAAATGCAAATTGTCTGCTTATTATAGATGAGGGAGCCCATTAATCTACTTGCTCACCTTTGTATGTGAGGTGAAAATCTAAACCCCCTAGGAGTCATGATTACTGTTCTACTTTTAAGATGAAATGAAGGTTGGCCACCCAGAAAATTCTGTTTTGCATAAATCTGGAGGTTGAAAATGCCTTGGTACCAGTGGAAAAACAGCTATTGTTTGTGACCATGACTAGGCACAGTTAGCTGGTCTCCAGATAACTTGCCAAGAAAGACCTTGTGAATCAGGTCCTGAAATCATGAATAGTCAACAGGGAGCGAGAGAAGAAAACAGATCACTAGGGAACACTTGCTTGATGGGCTGCTTTGCTGAGCAATGCACAGCAATACTCAACATATTGCATTTCTTTTAAGCTTGGTATTTTCTTTTTTTTGTGGAGAGAATGACAATATTTGAACATGGAAGCAACAAATGCATGCATAGCTGTTGCTAATTTCAAACTCGAAAGTCAGTAAAGTCTTCTGGCAAAATTTTCTTGGGAAAGCTTTTGAGTCATGTGCACACTACAAGTATAATCTCAAGCTTTTTCTTCCTCTAGTGTTGGTATATGAGGTCCATGTATACACGGGTGCTAAACCTGGTGCTGAAACGGATTCTAATGTTTATATCAACCTCATTGGAACAAGAGGAGATGCTGGCAAAAGGAAGCTCCACAGATCTAAGAATAACAATGTAAAATTTCGACAAGGACAGGTGAAGTAATAACAATGCTACCTCTGATCAATAAAAGTAATTTATGGCTAGCAGACTGTTTCTTCCAGTCTAAATATCTTTCTATTTACAAGTTTTATTCAAGCAGTTTACCATTTTCTCATAAATTTTCTTTATTCAAAATTACTTGCAGTGTTAACTCATGTGAATAACTGATCTTCTGGATCAGTAACTCGCTGAGAACACTGGATAGGAGAATTTGAGTACTCTTAGTTTCTTACACTGCACATATAAAGAAAATGGTAACAACACTTTCTGTTCTCTCAAACAGATCACTGAATTTTAGAAACAAATTCTAAATCCTTATTCCCAAGTGTGTTTTCCAGTCTTGGTGAGGCAGATAGGACTAGAAAGAGTAATACAGAGATGACCAAATAATTCTTTGTGACTGATCATTGTGTCATGCCAAAGGAATTGAGTGCTGTCTTTGTGGAGTAATCTTGAGATGTTATTTACCTTAGAAAGCTTTAAAGGCTCCTCACTATTAATTTTGAAAAAAAAAAGAGAGAGAGAAAATAAACTATTCTATACTGTTATCGTCAAAGCAAGAGCTGTGTTCAAGACCTTTATCATTTTCCTTGTATGGTTCCACAGATGGATATTTTCTGCATAAAGGCTGTCTCAGTGGGAGACTTGGAGAAAGTTCTGATTAGCCATGATGGAGCCGGTCCAGGTAGGATTTAACTTCCCAGAGACCAATCTGTTTTCAAGCCCTTTTTAAACACAGTGCACTTTATTTATATTGCATCCTTCATACAAAATGTGACAGAAGGGCTTGCAGTGACAAAAAGTCTTCCTGCAGACTAGTCACTGTGATGGGATGGTGAAAAACAGTGGTAATGAAAAGCAAAAAGGACATGAGTTTAACGTCAAATACTGTCATCCTACCCTTTGTTTTCAAGTTTATTTATAGGAAAATCCTATTTAATTGCATAGAAAACTCATGAAAGCATAGCTCACACAGGTAGAATAATCCTTCATTAGACAAACTGTGAAGACTGGCCAGAATAGAACTAAAGATCGTGAACACCTGCTTTACTACCAGACAAATTTTGAGTAGCTATAGCATAATGCCCTTGCTGCTTTGGGCAACGGTAGAAGATTTGGATATTTTTTTAATCTGTGCAAGTAATGTGGAGCTTTCCCAGTGAATGACACTGCATTCTGCTTGCATGTTTTTCAGAAAAAACAAACAAAAAAAAGAGATAATTTTGTGATGAGGTGTATTTTTGGTACAGGCCCTTGAGTTCTGCACCTCTGGAATGACGTAAATGAAGACAAAGCTAGTATTTAAAAGCACCAAAGATGCAAATACTGCAAATATGTTTGCAGATTAAGATCTAGGAAGGAGCCAAGTGAAGAGAAGGATTTTTAAGGCAGTTCAGGGCTACACTGATTCAAGATTAGAGAAGCACTTTTACCCTACTCTGAAATGGGCTGGAGCAACATCCGTGTTGCTGACTGTACTCTCTCAGACTCTGAGCAAAATTATTCTATTACAGAAGTAGCCTTATTAGTGCAGCCTTGGTATGGGGTGTAAACTTGATTCTGGTATCTCTGTAGTTTGCTAGTTTGCTTCTTTCAGCAATATAGATGACTGTATAACTGAGAGTTTCACATCCTAGTAGGCCAAGGCATAACATAGAAGGCAGTGTGGTGGAGCCTACCTTTATTCTATTTCCCCAGGACACCATACCATGCTCTCTTCCTTTGTCTTTCCTTTAATAAGCAACATAACTGTATCACTGGAACAGCATTTCAAATCTGCAACCAGAGTCAGCTATCTTAAGCTCTTCTATGGCTATAGACATCTGTGGATTTTCAGGATCATCTAAAGAGGAGAATGGGTTGAATTCTATCTATAATAAAATTTATGCCTTGATGATTAAGATGATTGTTCATTGTATTCAGCACAGACAGATCTCACAGACCTCTTTTAAAGTGTATCCAAACCTAGCCCCAGATAAGCCTGGCCTGAGGTAACCAGGGGGTTTGAGAGCTGGTAAAGGATGGTGAGTCAGGACAGGGGCTATCTAGAGACCCAATCTTTTGGGAGTTGAGAGGTAAGAACAAAGGTTCCCCTAGTGGTGAGGCTTCCCTTTTTTTAATCATATCACTTGCTTGCATGATAGAGCAGGTGGTCTTTAGTCTTGAAAGTATCATAGAACATATGCTTTCTTTGGGGCTCCTAGACTGCAGGGCATAGACCTTCTACCTCAGCCATTGTGAATGAGGAAAGAAAAGGGATTTTGTCCTATGTTTTGGTATTGGTCAGGTGTGAGTCACTAGATGATTTGTCTTATCTTTTGAAAGAACCTTCTCCTCCATAGAAACCTTCTATACATTCCTGTACATTTACACAAGCAACGCCTTTCTTTTATTTTTTGGCCTGTTTCAAAGTGACCTGCCTGACTGATGGTTATTGTGGTTAATTGGAAAGCTAGTAGGTTCTTTCCAATTAAAGAATATCTGCAATATGAGAGGGTGATGGAAGAAGCTTGCAAAGAGTCCTAATGTGCCCTCGGCCTGAAGTCTTTAAGGAGAAATACCATTCTGTTCCGTGCACTGCCTGGGCAGGTCGTCCCTATGGGATAGAAACCGCTGCCTTCTAGGGACTTCCAAACTCAGATGCAGAGCATAAGAATAAATAGGACAGTTGTATGTTTCTGACTGAAACATCTTTCATGCTGTTTTGCTACAATGTGCTGTTAAATAATGTTGTGAGTAAGGCAAAATGTCGTAAGCAACATGACAAGTTGTGAGTGGTGCAGACACAGTGAGAACAGGATATTTGAATAGCAATTTGCAGAAGAACTGTACCAGTCACTAGGATGGTTATTGGAAGTGACCCAAGATATCAGCATGGATGCGGCAGTGGTTACTGCTGTTAGGGAGAGAAAAAAATCAGTAGCCCAACAGAAGTGAGGCTGCACAGGTCTGTGCCTGCTGGTCCCACTAGTAGCAAGGCTGAGTATGTGTTGCCAGGTGACACACACAGAGACACATTTATAAAGCACATATATGTATGCACATGACTGGCCACACAGATCAACACAGGAACTCAGCACATACACAAACACAAACAGCATCAATGGCCTTATCCTATTTCCTTTACCAGCTGACAAGAATGACAGTCCATCAGTGGTAAATCTATCTATCTATCTATCTATCTATCTATCTATTTATCTATCTATCTATGCATCTATCCAGTTTGACGTATAAGGATTCCAGTAGCTGGCCTTAGACACTCAGTCTATCCAGTTGCTGGCCCTGGATCCTTGGATTCTCCGTTTTCCCAGTTACTGGCACCTATGCAGAGCCCTTCCAAGGCTGCAGCCACATTCCATTTGCAAATGACAGAAACAGTCTTAATGATTTGTTAATGAATACTCTTCTATATGCAATAACAAGTTCACTCAAAATGACCAAAATTTCCAGCTTTCACAGAGGTCTCAGTCTCTAAGGAAAAAAACCCCACTTCTCTCAAAATTAAAACAGCAAGGCAGAGAAGAATTAACATTGTACCTCTTGTGAGAGACACAGAATAATAAAGCTTTCATTCTGTTAATCTTTCTTATCTATTTAGCTTAGCTCTGTCTTATTATGACGTGTTTCTGCTGGTTTTTTTTAATACAAAAAATGCATTATTTTGCATGATAAACTTTTGTCATTACAATGCAGGCAATGGATGGTTCCTGGACAAGATTGTCATCAAATATAAAGAAGGAAAGGAAGATCAGGAGGTTGTATTTCCTTGTAATAGGTATGCCATTAATGGAGAAAAAGCATTTGTTACACTTCCAGCAACCTGAGGAAAAAAATTGGAGAACAGATATGTGTACACAGCCTAAATGTATGAGCATTGTCCCAGAGTTTTTCAAGATACAAGGAACGCAGGATTTTGCCATTGAAGACAAATAACAGTGTTTCTGTAGGGAGCATAGCCAAGTGCAAAGAAGCCCAAAGCCAAATATTGCACAGGAGGAAAAGGGCATGGATTTGTTTTTTTTTTAATATAAATTATACAGAGACCACACATAAATAAATAAGCTCTCAGTTCTCAATGTTTTAAGAAGAATTATGTGTAAATATATTATATGATATAGTTGCATCATGGAAACATGGAGGGATGACTCACAAGTGGAGTGCTGCAATGGATGGTTATAAACTCTTCAGAACGTATCGGCAAGAAAGGAGAGGCAGTGGGGTAGCTCTGTATGTTAAGGAAGGAGGGTTTAGATTGTCTAGAGCTTAATGATGGTGACAATAGGGTTGAGTGTTTATGGGTAAGAATCAGGAGGAAGGCCAACAAGACAAATATCATGACGGGATTCTGTTATAGCCCATCCAACCAAGATGAAGCGGCAGATGAAATATTCTAAAAACAGATGAGAGAAGTCTCACAATCGCTAGCCATTGTTCTCATGGGGGAACTTTAACTTACCAGATGTCCAATGGAAATACAAAACAGCAGAGAGGAAACAGTCCAGGAGGTTCCTGGAGCATGTGGAAGTTAACTTCCTGACACAGCTGCTGAGTGAGCCAACTAGGGAAGGCACCCACTGCAGGTGCTGTTTGTGAACAGTGAAGGACTTGTGTCTGATGTGGTGGCTAGAGGCTGCCTTGGGCACAGTGATCATGGAATGATAGAGATTTTGATTCTCAGAGAAGTAAGGAGAGCGTCAGCAGAACTGCTACCTTGGAATTCTGGAGGGCAGACTTTGGCCTGTTGAGGAGCCTGTCTGACAGAGTCCCTTGGGAGGCAGTCCTGAAAGGTAAAGGAGTCCAGGAAGGCTGAACATTCCTCAAGAAGGAAATCATAAAGATGCACAAGCAGGCCATCCCCATGTGCTGAGAGATGAGCCAGCTGCTCATGGCTTGAATGGGTGTGTGCTTCACTGGGTAAAAAACTGGCAGGCTGGCTAAGCCCAAAGAGTGGTGGTGAATGGAGTTACATCCAATTGGTGGCTGGTCACAAGTGATGTTCCCCAGGGTTCAGTGTTGGGGCCAGTTCTGTTTAATATTTTTATCAATAATCTGGACAAAGGGAATTGGGTGCACTCTCAGTATGTTTGCAGATGACACCAAGTTGGCTGGAGTGTTGGTCTGCTTGAGTTGTTATCATATTGGGATAATTAATATAGTAGAATTTGCAGAATTCTAATTTAGAACAAGATAATTATGTTCTGTATTATGAGGTCCCCAGAATTTATGAGTTTGGGTTACATGGCTGAAATTGTTTCCATGTTGTTTTGAGAACTGTGCCTTGAAGTCTTGAGAATCTTTAGGTGTTCAGTAAAGACAGCTCTCTTCTTCTAGGAATCCTATCTCTTTACTAAAAAAGTAGGGTTTCAGCTTGCAAGGCTCCTGGAAATGAGTACCTAAGAACCATTTACTCCCCTCAGAATTATTCTTCTAATGATCAGGTTTTTGGTTTAGTTTTCATTTTTGGTGTAGGCTTTTTAACTGGTTTGGTGTGCATTGAAGATGGTTATTGGAAGAGTAGATGAATGAGAGGACTGTTTTTTAATTTCAAGGAGATTTTTTAAAGTCAAGGAGACTTCTCTAAAGGGTGGGATACTTAATAAAGACACTGAGCTGTCCATAAAACTGCCTTGTCAGAAGGAAATTATCAAACTCTTAGAAAAAGATTAGGGACATTATGTACAGAACTAGAGGACTTCTGTCATTGTTTGCTGCAGTGTAAGTGTGCTGCCAATATGTCAAAGTTTGATCTCTATTTTTAGAAAGTGCTAGTGATCTTTTGTTTCTTAAGAGGGAGTAACGAGATAGGTCACAAAAGTTAATCAAGCTATTTATTGCAACAATAGTTGAAATACAGTGGACTTTAGACTTCATGCATAAGAGATTTATTGATAGAGGTTTTTTTACGTACAAGAAGTGAAACGTATTATGGATCCTTCAGTTTAAGCAAATGTAACCTCAACATGGAGACAATAGAATAGTAGCTCTTAGTGAGCACGTATTTATGTATTTTTGAATACGTGATATCGTTAAAGGCTGTAAAGTGTTATATGAACAAGGGATTTCGACTGAATGGGTATAGATATATGTTTATAGTGAAATGATATTGCAAGAAAGTGCCTTAAATTCATCCGAATAACAAAAAGAGAAGTAAAAAGAGAAGTTCAGTTAATTGCTGCAGATCTACAGAAGCTGTAGAAACTTCCAGACCTGCACGGGTTATATATAATTTTAAGTACAACAGATGTAGCTAACCAGTGCAGGTTAGATCACCCCACCAAATACGCAGGTGAGTCTCTGATCCTGTAAATACTTAGTATTTCTTAAAATGTAATTTGTATAGTACTGTACTACTTCATATAGCTACCATGATAATTCCTATTTGCCTGGATCAGAGTGAGCCAAATTCTCCTAATATGAATAAGGTTAACTTTGACGAACTTACTTATAAAAGAAAATTCAATCTAGAAAGTAGTTTCAATGCATAATTTGACTAAAAAGTATAAAAAATTACTAATGGAGAGAGAAGGTAATTGTCAGATTACTTGTAATATACTGATAATTTTTATTAATGTTAATATTTTTGTTTTTGCAATGAAAGATGGTTAGATGAATATCAAGATGATGGGAAAACTGAGAGGGAGCTAACTGCCAATAGTAAGTATTTTGTTGAAGAAAATTGATGTTGCATATACTCAATGTGTAGTTATTACTGAAGAACCTTTCTGAATAAGACTTTAACTTAAGAAGAAAAGTGATAATAAAGCTTGCTTACATTTTTTTTTCTGCTCATATTTTAGAGGATGGCAATTCAATGAAGACATTCCTTAAAGGTAAGCATTTTCTACACCGTTATTTGTAGTGTTTGAATTTAATCTGCAAATCGGTATTGTGACAAATACGTAACTGCGTGACCTCAATGTATACATATACTATCAACTTTGAGAGAAAATGAAGATAAATTGGTGGCAATAGTCTACAGAAAGGACTAGGCCTTTATAAGTAATTGAGAAAAACATGCTGCTCATATACTATTTCTGGTTTTCTTTGTATTTCTACTATTCTGTCTTGAAATCAGCCAGGAATTCCCCTGAGAAGAGATTCAAGTGTTGTTTTGTTTATGCCAATATCACTGTCATTTAATACATGGGGACAGGTCCCCTAGCAAACATCAGCAAGTTGAAAAATGTGTTGTGAAGTGTCAGTGGAAACATTTTAAGGTCAAAATCCATCAGGGTATTCTTGAAGTAGCCAGAAATAATGTAGGTTTAAAGTCTGTATCCGTTAGTGAAGCTAAACATAGTATATGCATTCAGTTGAACAAATCTGCTTGAATTAACACAAAGATTTTAACAAAAATTATCTGGTTTTTATACCTACAAACACAGCCTCATCACTGTAATATGCTTGCATCTCCAAAGTGTTTAAAAGTTGAGATACCATCTCTGGGTTTCTTCCTAACCAGAAAAGAGGAACAGACTAACAAAAGTATTTTTGCAAACATTTAACTGTAAATGTGTATTCTGCGCAAGTGTGTCTGGGAACTGGATGCGAGAAACTAACTTAAAACGCCCCCAAACATTTACATTTGTCTCTGAAAACAGTGACTCGCCTTCTATAGCATGAGTCCTGATCTCTCAGTCTAATTCCAGTTTCAGTGAAAATTAAATCATTTATATTCAATCAAACAGTTTAGCCAACAGCATTATTGTTCCGTAGCAACATAACTTTGACAAGAGGAGACTGATTAACTCAGGTAAGTCAAGGCTTTCCTCAGAGAAATTTGGTTTTCATGAGTGACTTGCAATAAGATTCTGCATTCTGCTAAGTGCAGAGTTCAGACATGCAACCATAATATCTATTTCACATTACATTCAGAAAATAGATGATATTTTACTACTAATCTAAGATTTTTTTCCAGTGCAACTTCATTCTCCATTATGCTATAATAAGCAGGCACAGATGCACAAGCTGCTGAGAGCCTGTACGTGTCAAGAGCGGTTAGACACAATATTTTGATTATGAGGAGAAAGGAGTGGCTTATTCTTAATCAATTTGTGAAATATCACACTGTCAAAACATCCAGGAGAACCCAAAGAGTATGTGCAGATGTCTTAGGCTGAGATCAGAGATTCTGAATAATGCAGGTATAAAGGAGAACATTTTTAATAAGTGTTCTGCCAATTAGCTATGCATCAGCTTAGCTTGAATTGCTCTTTAGCCATCTTTTCTTCACCCAGGGCCTCATTCCAGTGAGGAACTGAGATAGGTGAGAAATTGTGCTTTTATGCCTTAACGTAGAAAAGACGATCAGCAGGACTGATCTCAGGATTGTTCACAGTTTAAGTTGTGTTGTCATACTGGTTATATTGTAGACCTTGCATGTGAAATGACTGAGCTTCATAGGAGGGTAATAATCACAAGAGGTTTGGAAAGCTGTCTTGTACTCATTTCTTTGTCAATCCATCATGACACAGTTCTAGGGTTAGAGCTGATAAGAGAAAATGTCAAAGATGCAGAGTCTTGGAAGAAAAAATAATTGCCTTAAATTCTCCCAGTAGCTGTAGCAGTAAAGATTTCACATGGTAGAGCAGATAGTAGTGATAAGCAGTCCCATTCACAGTGGAAGTGAAAACGTTCCGTAGAATGTACATTTACTGAATAAGAGGCAAGCAGCAGTGTTGGTGGTAGGAAGCCGATGTTTAATGTATTGATGTGGTCATGTTCTATATGAGCTTCACTCTGCAAGTGGGCTTCAGAGAAAGTCATAAAAAGTTGATTAGCATAATTCAGAGTTTATTTATTTTTGGGCTAAAATCAATGTGCTTAGGTCAAGGCTAAAGCAAAAGTTATAAACCAGAACACTTTATAAGTCTTTCTGAAGGTCATAAATCTCATTCTCTTTGGTTGAGGCTAGCAACTTGTTCAATCACATAGCCAAATAAGAGAGTTTGAAAGTCATCTTTGCAACACAGGTTACTTGAGGGCTCGTGGTCCTTTTTCAGCCAGGCTGACGTTATGCTACCTTTAATGAAGAGTAAATCCCAGATCTCTTTGAACACTGCTGCTGGCTATGGATTCTGACAAAATGCAGTATGCCCATAACAGATTTTCTCAGCAACCTTTGTACATCTGTAGTTTACAGAGAGGCTATGGCAAATCAGGCATAGAAACAGATTTATTTTTATTCTCGTGATTCCACCTTTTGATGGAAGACAAAAAGACAAAGTGTATTGTCCTGGTAGAGAAGGCAGACAGCTTCTCTTGGCTCTCAAATAATGAAGTTGTTTTGAGCGAGGACAGGACTTTGCATCACTCTCTAAAAGTTTCATACATTGTTGGGAAATTTTTCTACTTCATTCTCTATTTTCT
The DNA here is from genome assembly GCA_026283785.1 of Coracopsis vasa. Lineage (NCBI taxonomy): Eukaryota > Metazoa > Chordata > Aves > Psittaciformes > Psittacidae > Coracopsis > Coracopsis vasa. The sequence goes on from JANHGB010007739.1 coordinate 78,913, forward strand.
CTATTTCATTTCCTTTTCTGCTTCAAAATAGGTTAAGACTTTTCTCTGAAAGCAAGGAGGCAAGACATAGTTTATTCCAATGTTGTCCACACTGCAGTCATTTGAAAGGAGATGGGTTCCGGTAGTGTAATTCCTGTAGGGTGCTCTGTGGTATTGTGGGCTTTTGTGAGTGGTGAATAAAATATGGTTCAACATCCATGAACAGAATTCAGTTAATAGGTGTCGCTAGGTTGGCTCTTCTTGTGTTGTGCAAGGTTGCTAGTATTAAGATACATAGAAAATTAATACGAAAAGAGAAAATGTTCAGTAAATTCTCACATGACTTAATTTGGTTTTAAATTATTCTCTAGCTTACAAGTATTTGTTAATGGAGTAAGAATAATCAGAGAATTCCCAACCTGTAAATGGCTTGGTCCTGCTTCTAAAAAGCAATGACAGTATATATTGGTGGGTGGATGCTGAATTTCCTAAGAAAATAAAATATCAGACTGACTGCTGTGTCTCAAGGCAACAGAAATTCCTACAATCCCCAGGAAGTAAGCAAGCTGCTCCTACATCTAGCAAAGTGTGAATGTCGGTCTTAAAACAAAAACACACCAGAGTAAAAAAAACTGGAGTAATATGTTACAAAAGTGATGGTGACAATCCTCTAAAAAGACATAAATTGTTCACATTAAAAAAACCCCATCCAAACAAATGAAAATAAAAACAAACAAAACCCAAAACAAGCGAAAATAAAAACAAACAAACCAAAACAAAAACAAACAAAAACCAAACAAACAAACAAACAAAACCACCAGGAATAAAAGGCTTCATTTTCAGTTTCCTGAATTATTTTATGAAACGTTGACTTTATGTTTTACCTTGCCCAGCTTGTTGTGTGCAGAAGTCATTGCAGGGTTTATTTTCACAGTTTTACTGAAAGCATCTTTCAGGTTCCAAACCAGTGGTTGAAAGACTTTCTGGAAGGAAATTGATATGACTGATCCCATTCAATTTATGAAAGTCAGCAAATGACCCTTGGTTAAATTATTTTAGAAAAGAGAGAGCTCTGAGATATTTAATTTTGCACAGTGTTCTGTTTCCCCCTACCATTCATTACAGCAGTTGTCAAACTGATGTCTCAAAGAAAATGGTTATACCTTTACAAATAAGCTAAAAGTACAATAACACACTAACACACTAGTCACTCTGAAAGGAAACTAAGCAAGCAGACCAGTATTACCAGGGAAAAAGTGTCTTTTTTAATGTGGCCATGAATATGAAACACAACCTATTTAAGCCCTGCTATCTGATTTCTAGAACTTCAGAATATCCTGAAAAGAGATATAGAAATCACTGAACACAATAACTACTTGGCATCAGTCTCTTTCTTGCCATCTTACCAAGTAGCTGTCTCAGTGAGTATAATATTAGACAAAAGATTTTTTTCTTATTCTGGCATGAGCAGGTTAAATGGATTTGCTGAACTGAGAGAAAATGCAGTCAGTCTGGGTTAGCTCAGTTAACAAATTGTAGAAGCATTAAAAGTAAATGTAGGAGAACAGAGCCACAGATGCTAAGAGGCTTTAAATCTGTTAGCCACTGATTTATTTCCTGGAAAACTCCCAACTGGTGTCTTAGCTTGTCTTCTGAAATAACAATTAAAAACATAATAATGGATATTAATTAAAATAAATCACCTTGCCTGAAATACCTTCTCTAAATATGCTGCCTCTTTGAGGAGGAAACAGGCAGTTATGCATCCATGCTTTCTCTTAACTTGGGGCTTGCTCTCTCCTGAAGCAAAAAGATATTACAAAGAGAGGGGAAAAAAAGCTCACCTGGGAAACACAGTAATTACCTTAATTTCCCCTCTGCTGTGTTCCTGGGACAGCCTTCAAACCGGGGCATGGTTGGAGAGGATAAGAGGTTCAGGGCTACACTGGGAGTCTTTGTAAAAATTTGAAGCTGCTCATAAACACTCGGAGTGCTCCGGAACAGCAGAAGCTCAAACGATGCTTGACTTCACCAAGTGTGACACCCTGAAGGGTACCACATGCCAACCTGGCACAAGGAGATAAAATTCAAAGCTGGCACATATATCAAACAACGAAAGTTCCTCATTAGGCAAAATGTGGATCTTCCACTACTACATCTGACTCATTCCTGGAAATGACCTCAAAAAAAGAGCTCAGATGGAAGGATCCTTTCAGCTAGTGTGTTACTCAGGGAACTGACTGTGAGATGTATATTTGTCCGCAGTTTTGTTCCTGAGCCCAGAAGAGTCAGGGAGCAGTCAGATGTAATTTGGAAACAGCTTTTATAACAAGGGGAGAAACAGAATTAGGTAAAGAAAACAATGTGAAAATGAAGGGAAAATTATAAATCAAGAAAACCAGGACAGGTTTTCAGCCAGTCTCCATCTCCAGGCAGGTGGGCAAAAACAAAAGGTATGAAAAAAGCACATGGTACTGTAAGAAAAAGAATCACATTGAATTTGTTTCTGAATTAAACTATTCTAAAATTTATTTTGTCAGCACATTGCATTGCAGGCTTACGCACAAACACAAAAATAGTTCTTTTCTATTAATCCCATTAGCAAATTACCATATTGTCATGGTACTGGTCCCAGTCTAAACAATGCTTTTGATTTCCTTCCACTGTTAAGTTTCCTTTGCTATGCAAGATCAAGTGTCTTTTCTTCAAATAATTCATTTGAATTCAGGGAAAGATTGACGTTCAAGCAGTTAAGTAACTCCAGCCTATACTGTCCATTTAAGACACAGTATTTTTTCCATACCTGGAATGGTTTTCCATAGCTTCTTGGTTGCATTCTGACCTGAAATACTGTTCTGAGTTCAGGTCACCTGCCAAAAAATATTCTCTGAAATGCCCAAGCTGTGAGCTGGGTTAGAATCATAGAATGGTTTGGGTTGGAAAGAACCTTAAGATCATCTAGTTCCAACCCCCCAGCCATGGGCAGGGACACCTCACACTAAACCATATCACCCAAAGCTCTGTCCAACCTGGCCTTGAGCACTGCCAGGGATGGAGCATTCACAACTTCCCTGGGCAACCCATTCCAGTGCCT
>JANHGB010007743.1:0-11799 GCA_026283785.1 Coracopsis vasa
ATACTCCAAATCCTACAGATTTTTTTTTTTCCCCTTTAGCAAATTAAGGGCGGGGGGCTTGGGGGAGGGGGGAGGAGAGGGAATAAAAAGCTGGTGTTGAAAAATTCAGACCTCACTCCTACTCTTATAAATTGCTGTTAGTATTCCTGTCTCCATGTGTGAGCCCAAGGTCCAGGCTTGTGGTTTAAACTGTAAACAGAGATGAGATACTTCTATACAAGAGTAAATGTGCACAGATGGAGATAATCAGAAGTGACTTAAATGTGTAGGCTTTTTTAGAAGTGCCGAAAGCCCACAATACCAAGTTGACATTGATGAGGACTGCAGGTGCAAAGTACGCTCAGACAAATCCTTAGTGTCTGATTTGTAGAAGGTGTTCAGACACCTATAGTCAGGAGTGTCTCATTAAGTGCAGTGGGAGTTGTATATTTAGGTGTGCTCACAAATCTCTTGGACACCTCTTTGCATTGGGATTTTTTTAAAATTCTTTATTTTTGCTGTGCTGTTCACAGTTGCCATAATTAAAAGCTTTGGGTTGGGTTTTTTTTAGGGCTTGCCTTACAGTTCTCAGTTAATTATGAGAAATTCTAACATTGTGGGCTAAAGGGTAGAAACAACAAAAATTTTCAAGAACAGTGCCTTGCATAACATGAAGGATTTCTGTGGGGTTTTTTAACCTATTTCATACATTAAAATTAAGAAAAAGGGACCTCCTGTGCTTTGAAAGTTTTTTATAATAAATTAAAAAAAGAAAACTTTTTTTTTTTAAAAAAAAAAAACACTTCCATAGTTACACCTCCAAGACATCTATTCTTTAAAACTTAGAAGAAAAATAATTTAGAATCTGTTAACAAATTCTGAGCATTCTTTTATTGGCAGTCATCTGACAAGACTGACAAAAAACCTCCGTATTTTTCTGTGTGTGCTACTTCCATTTAAGGCATACTTCTGTCGTAAAGGAAAATGTTAGTATTGGCAGAGATTCAGAATTTGTTCTCATTCCTTAATAGTCATAGTGATTAAATATGGATAGTAACATAACCTTTTATTTAATAATAAACTGTAAATGAGTTTTTTTGGTTGTTTTTTTCTTTTTTTTTTCAATGACATATTCTTGCATGTAAGCCCTATATTGCACAATAAGCCTCCATTAAGGTGGTAAATCAAACTTCATGTTCTTGAAACTATTTTCACCTCTGTCCACTTCCTAGCCTCAATATCAGCTTTTCCTTCCAAAATGTGGATGTTAAGAAATTTAAAAAAAAAAAAAAAAAAAAAGGACAACAACAACAACCAACCAAGAAACCTGCATTTTGAGAGTTTTGTCCTGCTTTCTGTGATGTATGGCCATTTTCGTTCTGTCATATAGCATAAATATCTTAACAGGCAAACATCCCACCCCCTTTCTAACCTCATTGTAACATGATTTTTCTCCGGCTTTCACAAGTGTGGCCTTGCTCTGCTGACAGCCCTCTTACATTCTGCATTTTCCTGTACATACTAGTTCGACTGTGTTTCCCTTGCCCATCCTTCCTTCCTCTCCTGTTCTCCCCACTGAAACATAATCTCTTTGCCTTCACTTCCACACTCTGCCCATCCTGTTCAGCAGTGAGGGATGCTTCCTACCTCTACCTGGGCCATGTGCAGCCCATGTTAGACTTTCCAGTCTTGTGGAGACTCTGGAAAAAGTGTCTTTTTGCTTTCTCTCATGCTCCTCCCTAACAGGTAGGAATTCTCCCTTTAATGCTGGCAAAACTACGTCACTGTTCTCCTCATATCTCTTTTGAAAACTCTACTCTGCTGTGATGTCTACAGATAAAAAAGGAAATGAGACTCCCAGTCTCATTAGCACTACTTCCTAAGGTATGCTTCTTTGTGTTTCCAGTCCATCCACTCCTTCTTACCACCTGTTTTTGCATGGGTTTGCTGCTGGGCACAAGATGTATCTTTGTCCTTGGTACTGTCCGATAACAAGCCAAAGTCTCCTAATCTATGTGTAGGATTTACTGTAATGCAAATACAAATCTGGAGGGGTAGGTCTAATGCTCAAAATCCGGTGTGTACAGTTTATGACACTTGTGTACTCTAGTGAAATCTAACCACTACTGGGCTAGCAGATGGCAATTGTGGTAATATCTTTTTCTTTCTTTCTTTTTTCCACCCTCCCGCCCCCCGTTCTACAAACTATATTGTACAATTTGATGCTGTTAGGTACCCAAATTTAACTTTCAAGATAGAAAAATACATACAAAAATTGTAACTTGACTTTTGAAAAATGAGATCAGGGTTGAGCGGGGGTTGATTCACAGGAATCACTATTTTTTACAAATATGTTACCTGAGTTTTGTGCTGTGTCCTTTCATCTTGTATATGGACTCAGAACTTCTTAACTATTTAGCCTTTAGCAATACTGTTAAATGAGCTACTTTTTCCCTCCTTCTGCTTTAATTGGAAGCTTAGGTTAGGTGGAGATGAATGGGTTATCTATTTCACTGGAATATGTAATCAGCCTTATCTTCTTACAAGTTTTATTATTCCTTCCATTTCTTTTAATTCTGTTTCCATTGTAGGTAGTACATAAGATTATGCGATATATTGAAACATAGAGGTGGCTGCTTTTCTTCCTTGCCTCAATTCAGTCTTTTGCTTTGGGTTTGGTTTGGTTTAGCCAGTCCCATTTAAATGGTTTTCTTGAAAAATTCAAAACCAGGTATTTAATTTAACAGTCTTTCCAAACCTGATCTTCTGAAAATTTCTTGCCATGTTGAAATAAAAACCAAACAAACAAAAAAACCCTCAAACACACACCAAAAAGAAAAAAAAAACCACAAACCCAGAAACTAGTGAGGAGGAAGAATAGGAAATGTTACTGAATATATTTTTATTTTAAATAAAGTGAATTCAGTGGATGACCTTTTTTTTGTAGTTATGCAAGATAAGTTTCCAAATGAAATCTTCTCGAGGTTCTCAAATTAAAATTGTGGGATGTCTTGGCATCTTTCCCATTTGAAAAGGAAAAACGATCTACACTTCTTTGAAAATGGGTTTCTTGGAGCTGGCTATAATGTGGGAAAGGTTTTTGTTAGCGGTTTTGCTGACATTTCTCTAAGGCTTTCTGGTTTGCATTTTTAATTTTCTTCATGTTTATGTGCTTGCAGTATTTGCAATGTCACTTCAGTTTTGCTCATGAAACATTCTAGCATTTATCTTTTACCCACTGCTAATGTTAGATCTTGGTTCCTACTTTGTCCTTCAAACTTCTCCTTTCTCCCTGTCCCCTAAAAAGATTGAAATGTTGACTAAAGTGGGGAAAAATGCCAGTCTGCCAAGTTATCTTTTCACCATCGTGCTGTCTTAAAGTTGATTTTCTCCTGTATTTTTGCGAAGCATATTTTACAAAACGTACTGTATGTTGTTCTTTGGTTGGTTGGTTGTTTTTTTTTCATGGTGATTGTTGTCGGGGGTTTTTTAAATCTCTATATACACATGTGCAAATTGCTTGTCTTGGGTTGTGCATGTTTGCTCTTCTCCTCACTAAACTACTCACTGTAACATGATGAAAGTGTTCCTGTTTGGTTGTTGAGAGTTGCCTCAGAGATGGCTGGCCTTCAGTGGAAAATGAAACGGGTGTTTTTTATGAAGTTTTACATCTAATGCATTATAATACTCAAAAGCTAAAGAATTACCATTATTCTTTTTAGAGACTCGTGCTATATTAGATTTTTTTTGTCCTTTGGTTTGAGAGAAAGTGTAAAAAAAATCTCATGTAATAATTCTGTCCCCTCAAAAGACTAAAATGTCAGCTGAAGTGGGGAAAATACCTATCTTTTCATTACCACACAGAGAAAAAAAAAATTTTGAAAAGTGAGTTTTTACCTTGTTTGATTTGGAAAATATCAAAGGTCGTAATATGATGGAGGCATAGTGCATTTAGTAGTGTAAAATAATTTAAGGGGTACTGTATACCAACTAGTACTTAGAGGACATTCGTATTCGTAGGAGGAGACATCAAAGCATCAGGGACAAGTGTTTCTATTTGTAATGTTTACTTTTAGTGTTTTACATGCTTCCCCATCCCTTTTGTGGCCCTTTCTTTCCTGTGGGAAGTGTGTGTGTGGTGGAAAGGTGGTCCAATGCTGGAGGACTTCCTGCTTGTGGACCAGCCGGGAAGAGATCATGAGAGGGCATGGGGGCATGATAGGAAAATGCAGATGATACGTGCTGGTCAGTGGTGGCACCGTGTAACATGAAGATTCGTGATATGAAGGAGGGAAGAACACTTTGCCCCACTTCCACCACAAAAGCTGAGAGAGACTTTTCTGCATTTTTTCCCTAGCAGTGAAGCCTGAATGGAGTTGAGGACTATTGTGTTCTTTTGCTGTTTAAAACTACCACATATGGTCTTCCTTCTAGTACTGGGAAATAGAAGCCAATCGGACTTGCCAGTCTGGATTTTTCTGCTGTACCGCAAACTGAGTGAGGCTAGTAATGGACATGTTGGATTTTTTACATTACCTAGATTGAGAATTAGGTACAAACCCATTTATTTGGGTACACATGCAGTCAGTTGCTCTGTCATCAACCGGGACAACTATTGCAAATGAAACTACCTGCAGTATAGCCTAACAAGCCATACCTTCTTAACTTTGGTGACTTCTGGTTTGCAGTCATCAGTCACAATGAGCTACTGAAGTCAATGCATTGAGTACTGTGCAGGTTGGAAGCCAGGTGACAGCACTGATTGTGTCTGGAAAAGCTTTTGTTTAATGACGCAGGTGTGTTTGGCTGTTATCTTTTCTCTTGGTCAAGCTGATAGAAGTTTTCTCTGGTTTTGGCTTTGCAAGCCAAAGCAGAGCTCTGGTTGAGGCTTCACAAGTAGCAGATGAGACAAATTGGAACCTTGTGCTGTCAGCCAAACTCACAAAACATGTTGCATCTATAAAACAAGTATTTGGTAGGCTGTTCTTTTGTTGGATTTGGATTTCGAAGTTTAGATGACATATAAACATACAAGGGGAAGAGGGAATGGATGAGGTATTAAAATCGTACTTGATCAAGCAATCTGAAAAATCTGATATGCCCCCAAATCATTTTGTTCTCTAGCAGTATGTGCTTCCTGGTTTGTGCTTATATAAAAATGCAGAAAGGATGTTATGCAAGTAAGTGTTTCTTTGCTTGACACTCACTACGCAGCCACCTGTTAAAACATAACAGTATAGATGGTTCTCAGTATGAGATATGGGAGGTATCACAAGCTTTGCTGCTTGTGAGGAAGTATGTTTACTAACCTTCAGAAAACAGATTTTGTTGCTACGAAAGTAGAATTTGAAAGCCTTATCAAGTGAATGCACATAAACTTTGAAAGTAGTACATGGGCTGGAAGAGAATGGTGTGCTAGTAACAGAAACTGAGCAGTCAGCTAACTGGTTCTATAGAAAACTTTTCTGTACTTACTCTGTACTTTCTGAACTACAACTGGGGACAAGGGTAAATTTGAAAGCCTTTTTTTTTACTATCTTCAGATCTAACAATTTAAAACATTAAAAAAACAAAATGAAACAACAAACCCAACACCCTTCTTGACACTCTTGTGCAATACTTAATAGAAGAACATCTGACTAGTAGCCTAAACTCAGTATCAATAAACATCATTAATTATGCATTGTCAGACCATTGAGGGGAATTTATTAGCAAAATAAAAATGAAGACACCAATGAAAATTGACAAAGTCTATAAAGGATGGTTAGTTCTGTCTCTACTGTCACCTGTAGTTAGACATGTGGGTGTACAGTGCTTCCAAGTATCTCTGCCTATGTGACTTTATGTATAAAACAGGTTGAAGAAGGTGGCTGGTTTGGAACATATCAAAGAATTAATTGCAGTTTTGACAAATGTTAAGTTTTAATGAACTCTGAATTGTCACTGACCACATTGAAGGAAGTAATGTTCACCAGTTGATGTAAGTAATTAATGTGACCCTAGACCTTGGAGTTCCTGAGCTGTAAATGCTTAATATGTAATTTATACCAAATATTTTCATAATCTTGCATATAAATCTTCAATATGTTCTTTCAGTGTCTGTAGTTTTATTTCCTATTATTGTCTGCAGCATCTTTTTACTGGCTGTGTAGCAACCTTAACATAGATCCATAATGTCTTATGCAAAGGTAACGCTATGTTTTGTCCCTGCTGTATACTGAGAGGATTACACTTGTAAGTCAGATCCATTCTATTACACATATACACACTAAGGACTGATCCTTAGGGTGTAAATCACTACAGGTGTTTGGAAGATAAATTGCGAAAGATCTGACCTTGTGAGAATTTAATTTTTTTATGAATTTGATTGATATATTGATAAAAATTAACACTAATATTGAAAAATAGTGATTCTGAAGGAGTTTCTCGTTATCTTGGATACTTTTCTTAAGGAAGATCTTGAAATAGGAAGTTCTAATCAGTGATTGTGGCTTTCTCTTAAATGAAAAACTACCTATTCCTTGCTCAAGGTGAAAGCTCTAACAGCTTAAGTGTATCAGGAAATACCGTAACAGTTTCCTTTATCAATAGTTACAGTTCTATTGATATGTGAAAACTTACTAGTTATGCATTATCAGTTGCATTTGTAATCTCCTTTATGTCTGTTGGCATAGCACTCCTAATGTTGATTTAGGGTTTTTTTTAATGTTCTTTTTACTTGGTGTTTCATGACCTAGTATATTCAACCATTCAGCTTGTTTAGCCGTTGTCTATCAGACTGCTCTTCCTAGTACCTTTTAATCTGCTTAACGTTTTGTTTGCTCTCTTAAACTGTCATTGAAATATTTTCTTACCTCATCTCTGGACTCAGTACATTTGTTATTCTTCTCCCTGCCTCACCTTTCAGTTTCTTAACCAGCTTAATACTTTAGGCATTCCTATAGAAATTTCCACGCAAGCCCTCAGATTTTTCTCTACAACTTTCGTCTCATACCTACTATTCTGCAACTGCGTCAATTACTGTGTCAATGAAATGCTGACAACATTTTTAATTATGAAGAAGAATTTGCAAGTAAGACCTGAGGTTTGTTTTCCTATTAATATTATTTACTTGTAATCTGTTACACCTAAAATGTATGAATATAAAATGTCTGGGGTTTTTGTGGGTTTTGTTGTTTTTTTTTTTCCCCAGTCTGATTTCCCTATGAAATGAGGCTCTTTCAGTCATCCAGTTTTGACCCTCATAACTTCCAATTCCCACTGGCATTTCAGTCAAACCAATAGTGAAATTTCTGCAAGCTTTCTGTAAATTAGTAGCTGGCTCAAAGCCCCCTTTTTGATGTAGTTACAGCTCATTCAAGCATAAGCTGAACTGTGATCTCCAAATGTGTTCTGTCTTTGTAAATCTGCAATCATGTGCCAGTCTATAACCAAAATATGTGTAAAGGGAGGGATACATTTTTTCTATATACCTTTGTGGCCATTAACATTACAAATCATGTTAAGTTACTTGACAGAATAACTTCAGGTAATTGATTAGAGTTTATTTCCTTGGCAATTTCAGTGATGAGTATCTATTCTATGAGTAAGTTTAGTAGTTCAGAGTAGTTGAGCATGTTTTCAAACATAGGTTTGAATGAGACATGCTTTTTAAGTGAATTGAATATACTGAATATGCTGGAGTACTCTTGGAGATTGCAAACTGATTTTCTGTAATGAAAATATTCCAGGAATGCAAGTAATGACCTTGAACTGTTGGTATTTAGTCCTTAGGATCAGGCTAGATACAATCCACAGCACTGCTGAGCTGGAATGCTGATAATATGAATGTCAGGTCCTCAAAACCTGTAATTTTGTTTTGCGGATAACGCTTCTGTTTTGCTATGGTATTTGCTAACATAAATAGAGGTTTCAAGTACTAAGGTGTGATTTTATGTCTGTTAAAGACAGACTTCAGGCTTCATTTCCTGATTTATTTAAAGATAATTTTCTTGTGTAAGTTCTAACTAGAATCTTTGAGAAGGAAGAGGAAATCCATGACCACTCAAGCATTCAATATTGTAAATAATTAAATTTGCTAAAATGTTAACATTTGCATTTACTTTGGAATTGCACTACAGGAGGAGTGAAGGTTTGCTTTCAGCACTGAAAATGAAGCTACTTTGGCTAACAAACCTTGAATGAGAGTATTGACAATAGCCTCAACAGAATGTGCTTTGGAAAGGAGGCCTTCCCAGTAGTTTGGCTAATTTATAAAAAGCAGTGAGGCATTGAAGAACTGTTTCGCACTGCGGACCAGAAGCAGCAGATGAAATAGCTTTCTTCTGTAATAGATTATAGGTGTCTAGAGGACTTGAAAACTTTAGAGATGCTAAAAAAAGAAATGCTGTTGATAATGATGGGATATAAGCAGTGAAGGGAACTTCCAGGTTTCTGCATCCATCCTTTAATACGATGTTAGGCAGCACATCAAGTCAGAAGCCTTTGTTGCTTGCTAGGACTTTTTCATGTTATTTCTTGAATTGTGTGTGGGTTTTCTGTGTGTCCGCCCTGCCTAGCAATACTCTAGAGAGAAACTACAGAGTGCTACTACTGATTCACTTTCCTTCCCCCCTCTCCTCTCTTTAGCTTTGTAACAGCTACAGCTGAAACAGAACTATTCCTCAGAGTTTCCGAGTGCAAGTTGTTCTACAGCTGTTTAGGGATGGCAAAAGAGTAGAGGCTGGTTTTCACCTACTCAAAATAGTTGATAAGTTGTGCCCTATGATAAAAAACAGTTCATATGTTTGCAAAGAAAGCTTCTATGGTTTTTTCAGATGTTGCAGATAACTGGAAAGCTGATGGCCTTTCAGCAGCATAGTGGTTATAATGTCATAGGTGACAGGTTATAATATGGTCATGTTTGTCCTGGTACTGGCTCTCCTTTGTAAATACTGTAGTGGTAGTGGCCAAGCTGTTCAATATTTGTCATAGTTTATGGGAAAGCTTTAAAATTCATAGCAACATTTTGTGAATAATGCAGAGAGGTTTTATATGAAGGCTCTTATTACTGCTATTTGCTTATGGGTAGCTGGATGAGAACTGTAGGTGTCAAAACTTTTGTCTAATGCTTCCTTCAAGAGTTGCTCAGTGGCTCTCTTCCATTAAGATAGCTGGTCCTGTGCTTTTAGAGGAAAAAAAATTACTTTCAAGCCCTACTAGTGCTTAAAATTCTGACTTGTATGACTGTAGGTTTCTGACTGGGCTCCATTGGACACTGCAACAGGTTGCCCAAAGAAGTGGTAAATGCTCCATCCCTGGCAGTGTTCAAGGCCAGGTTAGACAAAGCCTTGGGCAACATAGTATAGGATGAGGCATCCCTGCCTGTGGCAGAGGGCTTGGAACTTGGATGATCTTAAGGTACTTTCCAACCCTAACCATTCTATGATTCTATGTACAGAACTGTATGCATGTCCCTTTAAACATTTTGACAGTGGGAATGCTATGTTTGTGATAAGTTATTATTACAGTTTAACAACAAAGTGAGCTGTGTAGCTTTAGTGCTGTTGTTGACACAGTAACACTATAATCACTCATCAGTCAGGATGGGACAGACAGACTTTTTTCATACTGTGTGAAGCTGATTTCTGTGTGACAAATTGTTGCTACTTACAAAGAGAAATAATAAACATTAACAGCTTTCATTTCAATGAAAGTGCTCTTCTAATCTTTGGTGGTATCAGCTGCTGATAAATACCAATGTTGATCAACAGGATATATACAGGTGATGCAGGAAATAGGTTAGAATGTCTTGCTGTTCTACTAACTTTAACATTAGATATGAAGTAAATTGCAATTTCATCCTTTTTAGTAAGATGAAATGCAGAAACCAGAGCAATAGGATAATCAGCAGCACTACTGGTTCCAAACAGGTGACTATGTTGGAATTTTAATTCCATTAAATTTTGTGCTTTGGAGATGCAGCTTGTATTTTCAGCCATTTGTCTAGCCATATAAGCTGGACTGTGTTCAAAAAGCTTGCCAAGAACAAATCCATTGGAAGAAGTGTTATACTTTGACCCAGGTTCAAGACATTCTAAAGCAACAAGAAATAAATATTTCCGAAGACTTATTCAATGTTCAGTTTGTTTTGTTGCTTTGGCTTTTTCCTTCCCTATGATCTGATAATATGCTTTCATAATAGCATGCACTATTCTACTGTTTTTCTGTGTATTTATTTCTACTTTTTCTGTATTTTATGTTGACTCCTCTATATTTTTCTATTGGCATTTGTCCTTTATAGAAAGTTTGAACTTGGAATCCTTTAGCAACAATTTATTTAAAGCCAATGTAATGAGAATTTATTTTTGATTATCCACTGTCCAGCAAATGATAAGAAATTCAAGAAATTTAATTTTCTTACACAGACATATTTATATTTTTGTCTTCTAATTTTTAATTTTTTTTTTCCAGTAAGATGTTGTGGGTATTTTAAGCATGAATATGTTTGGATCTTTCCTTAAATCTTTTATTTTATTTTCAGCTGTCTGTCTGGGGTCCAACATAATTGCCAAGAACTGTTTAGTGTGTTGACCACCCAATTGACAGGGGATGATAGTTGGGCATCCACATTGATGAGGGCTTTCTTGCTGAATACAAAGAACTTTTTGACTTTCCTTTGTGAGTTTGACAGAGCTGCCCTTGAGAGTTACTTGTTTTTTCTTTTGGAAAGACTGCAAGATGTGATGTAACAAGCTGATTTGTGGCTAGTAGCAGTGTGTGAGACTGGATCCTGAAGTATCTGCTTGATGCAAATGAGCTAATGGATCCAATTTCTAAATAATAAACTTAATTTTTCTTGGAGTGCTAAGTAATTTGGTTGCTTTGATTATAAGCTGAAGTTAATTTTATTATTCATTAAAAATAAAGATTTCTGAAGAAGTTCTTGTAGCTCCTGATACCAGTTATGCTGTGTCCTAAAGAGATGGGAGAGAATTACCAGAAACCAAATTGCACACATGGGACTGCTCTGTAAGAACCAAGGACATTTTGTTCATAACTTTGGAGAACTTCCAGGTGATCTGAAAAGTATGAGACCATGCTTCTCAGTAGGTGCCATATTTATGCCTTTCAGAGGACAAATTCCAAATATAAACACAAGAATGATATTAGCGATGTTATATAGCCTTTGACTGAGGGTAGTTGGGAGGAGGGGAAGTGAAGAAGGTATGTACTTGTATCCACAGTGGAAATATGATAAAACTTATTGGCCATGAGACCTATTTTTAAAACACATTAAAATTAATGAAGTAACTTAGGGTTGGTTTGTTCAGTTATACGAGACTTTTGAAGGCATGAGAACATGACTCATGCATACTTTTTTCACTGGATTTAGGGATGTTGTAGATTATGACTATTCCTCTCAGCCTCTGTAAGAGACTTACTTGCAAAATAAAATGAAATTTAATAAAAACCCAAACCAAAACAAACCAAGAAAACAAACAAAAAACCAACAACATAACAAAACACAGAAAGACCCTAAACCTATTTCCTAATCTCTTGATCAGCATGCTGACATCCCAAAATGTTCTTTTTTAGTGGAAAATGCTACTTTGGGCATCTTGTTTAAATGCAGTAACAAGACAAATGTCATTAATATACCCTATACCTTGGCTATTGGTGTGTTTAAACCCAGCCAGTAACTCAAAACCACACAGCAACTTGCTGTGCCCCTCTTCCTTGCCCCCCTGCTCCTGGAGCAGTGGGGAGGAGAATTGAAAGAATGTAAATCCCATGGGTTGAGATAAGAACAGTCCAGTAACTAAGGTATAACACAAACCA
>JANHGB010007747.1:0-23363 GCA_026283785.1 Coracopsis vasa
ACGGCGGCACGCCGACATCCCGCAGCCCGCAGCAGTAGCATCGTGTCGGGCCCCGTTCGGCTGCGCCCGGGTAGAGGAGAACAGCGCTCCGAGCGGTGCACCAGAGGCAGCCCCTCACGGCCCCGCAGGCCCGCTCTTTGGTTCCGCCGGCAGGAGCGGTCCTGCCGACTCCACCGCGCCCCCGCCAGGCTGCCGGCGGCCGCCTCCTCCTGGCAGTACAGCACGGCGGCCCCGAGGGTGGGCTGGGACTGTTAGACGGGACCCAAGGGTGCCACTGGCACTGCATTCGTGGGGACAGCCGAGCGGGGCGAGCTGAGAGCGTACGCCCACGGGTTAGGACCCGCGTCCGGTGAGTCACAGACTGTGCCCGCCCTCGGGCACCACGGCTGCCGCCAGCCCCGAAGCAGGAGCCGCCGCCCGGGCAACACCGTCTCAGAATCTCCCCCTTCCATTAGTAACATGGCGAACCGGAACCTATTTCCTCCGGAACTACGCGCCCCAGCATGCACCGCTCCCGCCGTACGGCATGCCGGGAGCCGGGAGCAGCACGCCTTCCAGGGCAGGGCGCCGGGGGGGCGCTCGCCCCCAGCCGGAAGTGACCTGCGACCTGGCCGGAAGTTCTTGTGAGGCAACTGGCCCGATACGGCGGGGCCCTGCGAGCGGGGCGGAGGGAGCGGCGGTGACGGGTGAGTGGTTACGGGGGTCCTGCCGGCGTTCGGGGGCCGAGGCGGGTGGGGAGCTCCGGAGCCTGCCTCTCTAAGGGCAGCGGGCCTTTGCCCACTGCGCCGGGATCGCCCTGCGGCCAGAGGCGCACGGAAGCCGGGCCGTGGAATGGGAGGCTTGGAGCGGCCGGGGGTGCGTGGAGGGGCGCGGTGCCAGGTTGGGGGTCCCCGCCGGGGCGGTGGTGAAGGGCGCGTTTCTCTGCGTGAGCGAAGCGGCCTCCTTGAAATCCAGGCGCCGCCGGGATAGGGGCTTTCCGGAACCATGTTTTAATTAAGTATCGTTCTTAAACTTTTTCCGCCACAAATTATGCCCACCCTCTTCCCACGCTAGACCCTAGAGAGTGGGGAAAAGCTAAGGCCGAAAGCATTTAGGATGCACCCGCAGGGGTTGTTATACCAAGGTGAGAAGTGCCGGTTAAAGTGCTTTAGCTGTAATGGTTGACGAATATAAGCAAAGCAAGGTTGACGGAAAAGGGTGATACACTTAGATGTAGTAAGAAAAATAAGCTTCTTAGTGCCATGTGTTCCTCGGAGAAAAATTCTGCTTTAATATAAAGGAACCTAAGCATTGGTAAGTTATTGATGGCTTCAGGCATTAGGATGAAAAGGTGATGGTGATGCTAGTGGTTAACTTTGATGTTCAGTTTAATCTCAGTTTGTGCGCAGGAACTTGGAGATGTGTATTTAATACTGTAGCTTATGAGCTAAGCTTAGTAAGGAAGTTTAGATAGTCACAAGCCACTTGTTTACTTGGGCTTGCTGAAGATCCCTTGCAAAAGTTCAATTTGGAAGAAAGCCAGAAGAACATAGATAGGCAGGTGAGGGACCTTTGAATAATCCCTGATGTGCTCCAATTTTCTCTTTTAACTATACATATATATATAGTGGCCAAAAAAAAATATTGCTGGGAGAGAAATAACATTTATTAAGTAAAGAGTGAATTTACAAGGGGCATAAGTGTTAATTAGGTTTTTTTATGATACATTGGCTATCATTTGCACACATAGTGCACACCATACACCTTGAGGTCAGCCTTTTAATGTACTTAAGTTTTGTCAATAATGGGCATTTCTCATTAACATGGGGAGCTTTGAGATATTCTTTAGAAACTTTCAGCACTTCAGAATTTTTTTTTTCTTGTGTCAAAGTAACTTGAGATTTCTGGGGTTTTTTTATACTAGGGTAGGGGATCAACAGATTTGCATAGTCTCATGTAATCTTAATGTGAAGACTTAATATTGGTACCATGAGGAAATCCAGTGGGTTTTCTGAGGTATCTTCTTCTATCTCCCAACCTCATATTTCTTTTTCCAGTACGTTTGTGTTCATGCTTCCCTAACCCTTACACTTTGGGGAGAAATTAATACCTTTTAAAAGTGTACTTAGCTTCAGATGTTTGACTGTGTTTTTGTAATTCTCAGTGTATATTACAAGAAACCCCTAAGTTTTGTCATAGAAGTGTGAGTTTTGTCAGATGGAAATAAAGTAATTCTGATATATTTTGACAAGTTCTCTTGCACCTAGAAAGGTTCAGAGCTTAAATTATCTTCAGCATGGTGTGGCTTGCATAACAGTAGTCTTTTATGAATGCCTACGACATTTTGCAATCTGCTAGCAGCTGTTTTTATCCCTAATGGCCAGAGCTGTACAGTACAGGGCTTTTATTGTATGTTGGGAGGAAAACAGTAACACCCCCCTGCCTTTTCTTTTTCTCTTAAAACTTTATTGGGAGTTACTGAAAAGGAAAGTTTCCATGGGCAGAAGAAGAACATCTTACATGAGATCTTTCATACTCCCTATGTGGTATCCTACCTCACCTCCTGTTTATCTTAACTAGCACTTACCCATAGTATACTGTCTGGTCACACTTCACTGTGCTCCTGAATGTTTGAATTTTAGTGCCCATGAGCATGGAGTAGAGAATCAGCTGATGTGTAAATGATATTGTACAGGTTTTCTTTCATGTATTTTCTAAGTATGCTACAATCCTCATTTACATTAATTTTTTTTATGTGTGGTGAGCAATGAGTACTGAACTGGAGAGCAGTATTTTTAAACAAGTTAGTGTACAGGATCAAGAATAGGACTAGAATTTAGGCTTGAAGAGTCGGAGGCTTCTCTTTTAACACAACAGCGTTTGTTTGCTGATGAACTCTTACAGATATACAAATGACACCCAGAAAATGTCACATTTGGCTTCTAAACTGATCTAGGAATTGCAAAGACATTTATGTTATTGCCCATATTTTCCAAAAATTAATAGTGTAGGATACAGAAATGTCACCAGCTGAAGCAGACAGAGGCTGTGTGTGCACTGCCCAGCTAATGAATTGGAAGCCGTTTGCGTTTCTTTCAACCAGAATCTGAGTTTTTAAGAGTTTTCTGTGGGATCAAAGAATCTGAGTGCTTGAAATGTTTGCATAGATTTAATTTGATTGTGCTAAGCAGAATAAAGCAGTGGTGTTCAGGAATCTGTGCAGTGATTGCATGTGTTCAGTTAAATTAGTGTATGCCCTTCATAACATAAGTGTATGTCTATTCCAGTCTCATCGACATACATACAGGATGTACAAGGAAAATATAATTCTGGGAAGCTTTGGGGATGAGCACACAGCTTTGGGAGTGAGGTGGGGAAGGTCATGGACATGCTTTGATTTTTGTCTTGCATTCAGTGCTCAAGAGAAGTAGAAAAGAGATCAAACTAAACTCACCATACTGTAGTATTTCTTCTTGAAGTTGTAAAGGAGGAGAATGAGATGTTGAAGTAGGCTAACAAGAACACATGCCTTGTGTGGGTTAATTACCATGTTTTATGATACTTTGCTAAATTCTACCTCATAGGTGTAAATATTCTAGCAACTTGTGAAAATTTTCATTTCTTTAATATCTAATGAGGACTTTGTTTTCTACAGCAAGTGCTTCCTTTTTAGACTGGTTGGAAAGTTTCTGTGCCAGAAACTGGTAGAGACAACTGGTTCTAGTTGTCTCTTATTCTCCCTCACTTATTAAAAAATGGCATATCCTTTTTATGTAATCTTCCTCTTAACAATTGCAGGTTTTGCTCACTTCTTTTTTTTTTTTTTTTTTTTTAAGGAAGCAAAGCAGGAGAGCAATAGTACCTAATATATGTGTATTTTTGAGATTAAAGGCAGGGAGTTGAGCTACCTACTTGGTAATGCCACATAAGCTTCTTGAAGAGGAAATGGAAAATCAGTGGTTCCTTGCAGGAGTCTGAAATAGTCAGATCAGCAATACATAGTAAAAAAAGGCAAATACTTGAGTGTTCAGAAAACTTGGATTGTTCTCTTCCCTTTTGATGTAGTCTTAGTGAAGTCAGATGGGCAGCTATGGAATATGGAAAAGCAATTAAAATACAGGTAGTTACCAGAAATCTCACCGAGTCTCTTTCTTCATGTTGTTTTGGAAAAAATGTCATTTCTATTGTTTTCATTATGCAGAAGGAAATAGTGACATACTTTTCAGTAAATAGTGCATTGGAAAATACACTGTAAGAAAAGAATTTCTGGTAAGAGAGTATACTAGGTCACTTGACTATTCTGTTTCTAGCCTACTATTTAGCATTTAAGGACATGCAATTGTCAATTAAAAATACATATATTTTTCTGCAGCAGATTTCCCTCCACACTATTTTTACTATACGCGCAAGCAATAACTTGGGTGTGACTGGGAATTTTACCTCCTATTAAATAGCAAATCAAGATTCTACCCAAGAAATAAACAAATCTTGCATATTTTCTGTGCCAGTGTTTTGGTGTATTTCTTCTGCTATCCCACTTATTTTTCTGTAAACTTTGGAACCAATAAGATAGTTGACTAAAAATAAGCTGTGGCTTCCACAAGATCATGTTAATACTGTCTCAAATGACTTGAATGTAGCTTTTGAGAAGAAGGTACTTTTCATAAAACAATAATTTTGAACTGCAGTATCTTCTAAAGTATCATGACATACTGAACACTTCTTGATCCAGAAGAAGAACCAGTAGATGCTAACAGGTTATTATTGGTTTGGAGTTATTAGTTTGGATTTTTTTATTGGTTTGGGGTTATTTTTTAGGTTTTTCATGTTTCCCAGGTTCTTGTTTTTCTTTCCTTCTCTTTTGTTGCATTGACTCTGATACCAGAATAGAAACTGAGTGAAACCAAAGTGTATCCCTTGCTTATATGTCAAATGCGTCATATAATGGAATGTATTATGCCTTGTTCTTAAAAGCAGGTAGGCTTTCTGCATCTTTTATTTTTGGCAATAGAATGTTAGTTTTGTTCTATCTTTGGAACCAAACTTGGATTCTGGAATAGCAGTGTTAATTTTATTCTTTTTTTTAGTGTATGTTCTTTTGTTGGATTTAAACAGAGGAATAACATTAGAATACTTTTCCCCTCTTTGTTTATCCTTTTAATAAATTCTTATGTCTATCTTCATTCTAGTTTTATTTTGCTAAACTGAGTAAAGCGAGACTAATTTTTATATTATACAACAGGCTTTTTGGTCATTTCTGTAGTTCTTGTAATTAGAACTTGGTTTTCTTCAAAACAGGAATTCAGAATTGTGTGTTGTATTCCAGACAAGTTGTTGCTCATGTGCTACAATGTTCATATTTCCCCATCTTTATTGCAGAAAAATCCTTGATATGCATTTGCCTCCTTCCCGTTTCCCTCCCCTCCCCCCACTACAGAGCTGCATCAGTTTATAATTTACCACAGAATGACTATACTCCCAAATAACAAGCTCTCACTACATGAAAGAAACTTGTATCAGTCCCTATGTGCAGAAATCTTGCACTTAATATGATATATTTTCATGTGGCTCCTAGTTTGTCATTTTCAAGACTGGTGACTTATATGTTCTGCAGTGCTTTCCACTTATGTATTGTCTAAATCTACCTACTCTTTTGTGGCAGCATGGTTTAAAACAAACAAACAAAAAAAGTATTTTGAGGAATTAGTAGTTCTTTTCTGGCCCAGTTGTTCCATGTTTGCAATATCATACTGTATTTTGGTACTAAGTTTCTATATCATTTTAAGATTACCTTCTCATCTATTTATGATTTACAGATTCCAGATTGCATCTTGATTGGGTTTGCTTTTTACAAGGAAATGATTGATTCATTTTTTAGGTATTGGTTTAGTCCAGCATGTCCTAAATCTGCAATGCTTCCTGCACTTTCATCCCATCTTCCTTTTTAATGCAGTTGAATTCAGACCACTGAGCCTGATAATTTTTTTTCTTCAAGTGTTAACTACTGGGTTTTGGTTTGGTTTGGTTTTTTTCCCCCTCTCTAATCATATAATAGCACATTTCATTTGATTTTATTAAAATGCTCATTGCAGCTTTTTGGGACAACTCTAATGTTCTGGTGTAGACATTTTTTTTTTCAGTTCCCCAGCTTTAATGTATTAGTCTTCTCAAGTTATGCTTTTGCCTTGCAAGGTGTTAATAGATTTGCATTCCCACTAACTAGCCTGTATTTATTCTGGTATTTAGTGGCATTATTCTTATTGGAAACCAAGGCACATTTTATCATCACCAGTACCTCCAAATGGTATCACTTCTTCTGTGGTTTTGTTTTTGTTGGGGTTTTTGTTTGTTTGGGTTTTTCATGTTTGTTTGTTTTATTGTTGCTATTATTTTCACTACTCTTTTGGAATGTAGGGAAGGATTTTGTGGCTTGAGAAAGAAGTAGCAAAGTGATCCTCTCCTGCAAAGCAGAAGTAGTAATGTCAGGTATCCCTTCAGTTCCTGAGCAACAGATATTCTCCAATAAGGTGATTGATATCTATTTACAAAAACTGTTGAAATAGGGTGAAAGATCCCATCAGTTTTATGCCGCATCTGTTCCAGCACCTAGATGTAATTTCCTTGGATGAGTTCCTGGAATTACTGAAAATGGCAAAGGCACTTAACACTCGATGTTACGGTGTCTCGATGACAGTGGATGCAAGTTAACTCTCAAAGGTCATTCTTGAAATGTGTCCTGAATTGTATATTCAGGAACTTTTCATCTGCAAGAGTACAGGTGAAGATGTTCCTGATACCAGTGGGGAAGGAAAATAGTTTAAGCTGTTTCTGTGAAATAAGGATAATTTTCAAAGATCATGATGTAAGTGGAGGATGATTTCTGCTGAGTTCTCCAGAGACAACTAAAAACAGTTGGTTATGCATGTGTAGTTTGATTAGGTGTACATAATAAGTCACCCTCTGAAAGCTTGAGGAAACATTCAGACTATTGCATATTTGTAGAAATATAGTTTATAGTTTTAGAAATAATTTGAGAAAAAGGAGATGGAACAAATTGGCACCAAAGTGATGTGAGAAGTGAAGCTATCGGCAGTAGCAAAGAGCTGCATCTTCTGAAGAGATGCAGAAATCTCTGTAATGCTCCCTCCAAATCTTGCAGCTTCCTCCTCTACTTGCTTTCATATTTTGCTAAGCTTTTACCAGAAACATTGGAGGGAAGAGATGTGAGTAGTGGTCCATATTCTGGTTTTCACACATGAGGTCGTTTTCTGGTGGGTAGTCACAGTTCATGCCTCTGCTGTCACTTGTTGCTTTTCAAAGCAAAAACGTGGTTTGTCAGAATTCCTACCAGTCTTCTTGCTGCCTCCAGATCTGCGTATCAGCTGTGAAACCACCCAGAATCACTGGTGCTGTTTTCCTGAACCTGTGGGCACAGAACAGTAGTAATGTACTACTGAACAGTAATATTGATTTGTACTGGGTTAATGTTTGGAGAGTAGCTGTTGATGTGAAAGGAATTTTAGGACAGCAGGTGGGTGAGTGGAATTTCTCTTCCAAAGTTTTCTTTTCCACAGCAGAGATGCACTTCAAAGTAAAGAAATAAATGTTGTAACTGAGCATACCAGATTTGCTCTGTAAACAAGTGCTTCTATTTCTCTAACTCTTTGGATTCATTTACCTGGCAAAATTTGTAGTAATCTGGATGTCAATATTTATAACCTGTGGAAGCCCCTGGTTAACTTACCATGTAAATACCTACATTAAATGTCTGAAGTAGACTGTCTAGGTGACATTGGTGGCTGTATCAGGAACTGTCAATCTCCTGGAAAGGATAAGTTGGAGGCCAGGTATTTAGTACACACTGATTAGAGTCATCCCTCACCCTTCTCTTCTCCAGTCTAAACAACTGCAGTTCTCTCAGTCTCTCCTTGTATGACAGGTGTTCCCACCTCTTGGTTGTCTTTGTGGCTTTTTGCAGGATTCAGTTCAGTCTGGCATGTGCTGGGGAGTCCAGAGCTGAGCCCAGCACTCTAGATGTGTCCCACCAGTGCTGAGTAGAGGGGCAGGATCACCATCCTCAACCTACTGGCAACACTTGTCCTGATACAGCCCAGGCAGCTGTTGGCCACCTCTGCTGCAAAGGCACATTCCTGGTTCATGTTCAACTTGGTGTCCACCAACACCCCAGGTCTCTTTCTGTAAAGCTGCTTTGTCCCCAAACAGTATTGCCTGGGGTAATTCTTCCCAAGGTACAGGCATTTGCATTTCCCTTTGATGAACTCCATACTTTTCCTGTTGGCCCCTTTCTCCAGCTTCTGGATTACAGTAGGGATCTCTTGTCAGCAAAAATAAGTTTCAGAGCATAATGTTTTTAAAACATAATGTTCATCAACATTGCATGCTGCGTATCATGAGATTCTTTTCTGCAGAGTGTTTATGGTAGCATTCAGGCTAATAACTAAAGATGACTTATAAAATTGTATTACTGACTGAAGATGTTGCCACTTGTGTTTTTTTCAGACGCTCCTATTGCAAAAGCTGCAGTTGAAAAGAAAAAAAAATTAATAAGAAGAGAATGGGTAAGTTCGTCATCTCTGAGGTTGGATAGAGGAGGTGGATTGTAAGACTTTAAGTATTGATCTTGTCACTGGTTTTCTTGTGGCCTCAAGGGTTAATGGAACTTCCTACAGATGTTTTTAGGAAGATTTTCTCAAGTGACTGTTCATTTGCCAAAAGACCTGTTCAGAATGCATCTACCTAACAATAGATTTCACTTGTCTAACATGTATAGTGCTGAAAATTTACATGCTAAAACAGGATGCCTTTAGGCTTTTGTAGCACTAAGCTTTTACATAGTAGACAAAAAAAATTCACTGTGTGCTGTTTTAAATTTTTTTGTTAATTAAGGTCAGCCTGTTGAATTCTGGCAAAGAGATCATAATAAGGACTGATTTCTGATAAGTTACATTGTGTGTGAGCTGACTAAATCTCCAAACCTGTTGTGTCTGCCTCTACAAATGACTACTTAACGAAACATGATTGGAAAGATAGTTTTATCTATACTTTTCCTGAATGTACTTTAGCATGTTTGGCACTGGCAATACTTTATTAAAACTGGCAATAACTACACGGTAATTCAATTTTTACTTCAAATTCACAAAGCAGCTTTATTGATTGGGGGAATTCTGTATTTGCTGTAACACTAGATATAATGTGAGGTTCTTTGACATAATTAATTCCTATTCCTTGTTTTGTCAGAAGGAAAAACAACACTAACAATCGAATGTCAAGGCTGTAGTCTATATCTGTTTCATCTCCCTTACTTCTGCATGCAATCATGAAATACTGGCAGTATATCACTTTTCTAGAAGGGTACAGATCTCTTCTGTTATACTTTCTCAAGGTGGAAGAACTTCCAGGACTTTCACTTTTAACTTTTTGTCAAGATAATACTGTTTTGAAAATCAAATTTTGTGCAGTGTCAAGTTCAAGTACTTTTAATGGCATTCTAGCAATACTTGCTATATTAGTCCCTTAGAAAACACAGTGTTTGAAAGGAGGCATTAACTTTCCAGTCTGAATTTGATAGAATTGTATATTTAGGTGGGGTGGGGTTTTACATGCATTTTTTCAAAAATATTTTAACATTACTGCAGTCTTTATTCCTGAAGAGTTTACAGGAATATGCAAAGGCCAGATACAGAGTCAAGTCTCCTTACTGTGATGGTGTCCTGTAGTGCTGAGCACTCTACAGGCACAAAGCTGTCAGTGGTTCCTGCCTGCTGCCTAAATAGACAAGACAGGTGCAAGATGGAGGAACTGTTCATCCTGCATAAAGTGAACAGTGCAGTGGTGGCAACAGACATGTTGAGTTTTCAACTTTTAAAGAGAGTACTGTTAGGAGAGAATAAATAAAGGAGCAAAAAGGGAATGGGGATAAGGGCTTCTAGAGAAACAGAGGGTAGGTATGTAGTGAGACAGAAGGGAGAAGGGAAATGGAAAAAGCACAGTCAAAACTGCTGTGGAGAGAGTTTCCAAACTCCCTTGGGTTTACTGCTTTTGTACTTTCCCTGTTTCCAGCAAAGGTCATGACACGGATGTGCACTAACACTGCATGGTGCTGGGTTTGGCTGGGTAGTGGGGGAGGGTGAATCTTACTTCATGTCATTTCTTCAGTACAGGAATAATCACTGCTTTTACTCTTACCTGTACTTCAAAAACCACTTGGTTTTTTTGTTTTTTGGTTGGTTGGTTGGGGTTTTTTTGTTTGTTTGTGGGGTTTTGGTTTGTGTTTTTTTGGTTGTTTTTGTGGTTGTGGTTTTTTTTTTTTTTTTTTTTTTTTTTTTTTATGTGTATTCAGGTAACTTTTAGTAAGTAAAGCCATATTTATCATACATTTTAGTAAGTATGATAAATAATGGCAGTAGCCTTATGGAGAGAAGCAGTAGTATGTTCAATTCACCTCATAATGTCTAAAAGAAAATTTCATCCATACCTAGGTTTTTGGAAATCATGTCAGAATTTGGTGATGGAGAAATGAGGGAGAAGAGATGTTAATAAAAAAAGTTCCTACTTTTGCATAAATTCTTTCTTTAAAACAGATAGCTGAGTGATTCACAGAAGCCATTTTCAAATCGGCAAAATGCGTCTGTCTTATTTCTGATTATACTGGGTTCTTTGGTTTGTAAACATAGAGAAGACTGCAGCTTGCATACTTAGTGATGTGAATCACTCGTGTTCTGAAACTGTTAATCTGTTTTCCATTATAGATGGAGAAGAGAAAACATATGGTGGGTGTGAGGGCCCAGATGCTATGTATGTGAAGTTAATATCCTCCGATGGCCATGAGTTCATTGTAAAAAGAGAGCATGCATTAACATCAGGAACAATAAAAGCTATGTTGAGTGGACCAGGTAGGTACAAAAGATACAGTACCTTCATGTTCTTTGTTCTCACTTTTGGACAGGTTTGAATTTATATCACACAGTGTGTGAAACGTGGAATAAGCAGTAACTTTTCCAGATCCTGCCTCATTCCTGTTTCCAGTGGAACATTGCACCTCTGTTGGGTATTGTACTACCAGCCATATAATTAGACTCTCTCTGCTTTTGGAGAGTTAGGGACCTTACAGTATCATTATTATTAGTTTCCCCTGGTGTGAGAACTTGAGGGCATTACATGAAATGTGTAGCTGTCAAGTTCAAAGCAAACAGGAGTTGGTAGCTCTTCATTGCCACCTCCATGGTGGAGCCTTTAGTATTCTGTACTGGGTCTGGCTGGTATAGAGTTAATTTCCTTTATAGCAGGTCATATGATCCTGTGGTCTAGATTTATGACCAAAACAATGTTGATAACACACCGAAGTTTTTAGCTATTGAAGGGTTTGCACAGCGTCAAGGCCTTATCTGTTTCTCACTCTTCCCCCCGCCCCGCCATGAGTAGGTGGGGGTATTGTGCAAGGGGTTGGAAGGGAGCACCACCAATTAGCTGACTCAAACTAACAAAAGGGATATTGCATGCCATACAATGTCATGAAGTAAATAGGGAGAGGAGGGGGTTAAGGAGGTTAGCTATTTAGCCATCTTTTGCTTGGGAACTGACTGGGCATCAGTCTGTCCATGGGCGGTAGTGAATGATCACCTTTGCACGAGTTGTTTTTTTCTTTTCTTCCACTTGTCTTTTGCTTATTAAATAGTTCTTTATCTTGAGCCATGACTTTTCTTGCTTTTGCTCTTCCTTTCCTCTTTGCTTGTCTACTGCAGGGGGAAGTGAGCAAGTGGTTGTGTGGTGCTTAGCCACTTGCTGGGGTTTAGGTCACAATATGGTCATAAGATCCTATGGCAAAGAGTTCCTGTTTTTAATGACAAAGGCTAGCTTAAGAGGAGGGGAGATTAATTTGCAGCAGGGAAGGACCTCATGTTACTGCATATATAAGACTTCCTCTGGTTTAAGTGTCTGAAGTAATCTGTGAAGACCAAAAGGGTGGAGGAGAAAAGAGGGAGAAGTTGACACGGGTGCATTCCCTCTTCTGTACTGTCATCTCCTACCTGTCCCTCCTGCTGCCTCTTTCACAGCTTATCAAGTTAATGCGTCTTTGAGGTTTCAACCCTCTCTCAAATCTGCCTGAGACTGGAAAATTCAAAGTTACTGGGATCATAGAAGGGACTACTGATAAGTATGCATATGCAGATACAGAACATATAGACTTATTCTTTCTTGGCTAAGACAGCTAGAAATTTCGATTGTAATACTGTTATTGTGACCTTTGGAACTGAACAAGAGCACCTACCAAGCAAGCATCAGAATTAAACCTAAATTTCTGGTGTAGTTGTTCAGAATATTTTTAATAGACTGCAGCCAAAATAAACATTTTGTAATGCAGGGGATGTTAATATTCTTGAGGGTTGTAAATGCGGCACATCCTGCTTTATGCTGAATACCTAGGAATATGGGAGTAACAGAAGTCTATTTAGAATGTGTTGTATTCACGTGGTAAAGCATTTCATTTTGCAGTGAATTGAGAGTCTGACTTTTGGTTTGGTGTTTTGTTCTTTTTTTTTTTTTCTCCTACAGGACAGTTTGCAGAAAACGAAACAAATGAGGTGAATTTTAGAGAGATCCCATCCCATGTCCTATCCAAAGTATGCATGTATTTCACCTACAAGGTCCGCTATACTAACAGCTCTACGGAGATTCCTGAATTCCCAATTGCACCTGAAATTGCACTGGAACTTCTGATGGCTGCAAACTTCTTAGATTGTTAAATAAAATAAATTATAATAAAAAATGTAAAACTTTTTTCAGTATTTAATACATGTAGTTCAGTTAGTAACTTTTTCAGATAGCATGTTGCGTGTGTGCTGTTGAGAACTGTAAAGTTCACTGCAGAGGCAGTTGCCTTCAGTCCTTTCGCATATAGCAATCATTCAGTTGAAATTTGTTTTGCTGCTTACACAAATAAGGAACTTTTCACAAACTGAGACAAATAAACAAATATGCCAATTAGTAGATGGCTATGCCTTATCCTTTAGGTGTAGTAGAACTTTCTTTTAATAAATGACCGTAGAGAATACTGGAGTTTAGTCAAATACTCTTTAAAAGGTAATTATAGTTAAATATGAGTAGCTGCTTAGGGTTTCTAACTTTCTCTTATTGTTAAGGTTTCTAAACATCTGAACTTAATCTCCTTTGTAAGATAGCTTTAGCATAGTTATACTAATTAGATTAGCAGTGCCCTCTGAGGTTTGTATACTGACAATGATACTCCATTTAGGTTGAAAGTGGAGTGTGTAGGAGAATGCTTAATGCTTTTAATTTAAATCATAGTATAGACATGTCTAAAGGTGTACTTGATACATTTTTCTTTTATAACTTGAATTTTCCCCATTAATATTTACAATATTCAAGTCACTTGTCTGTACAGTAAGACTGTGATCATACTGACAGTGGCTTTTAAGGGGAAAAATAACTTAGAATCTGTGTATATTATCTTCTGTATAACCTATAAGGCTATTACTAATGTATTGTCACTTGAACTGATAAGGATTTTATATGGTTTCAGTTATGGTTTATTTCCATTGTTGTGATTGGTTATGTAAAGTCTGTATTTAATCTTTAGAGTAGTAGTCATTTAAATTTTGTAACATAGCGACTGAAAAGATAGTTATCCTATCTTTTACCTCTTCCTCGATCTCTCTTGTGTATCCACAGAAAAAGACCCTGAAATGTGGAGGTCTTTTATATTTGAAGGAAAGGGCATTAAGCAGATGTTTAAGGAGCTATTTTATAAATTTCATAGGTATTTCCAATGTTTTTACAAATATTTTAGGGGAAAAGGATTGGCAAGCCACTGACATAATACTAGAGTGGAACACATCACCTCTTGGTAGTTCCTGATGGTAGTTGCCTAGACTATCAGCTCTATTCAAAACAAATTTCCATAAAGAAACAAAAAAAATAAACTTGAGACAAGAAGTTGCTTTTTGTTCAGCTGCAGCCTGAAGAACCCTTCTGCCAAAATCATCTGTAAATGAGAATAAATCTAATGCATCATAAAAATTATGCCAGAACAACATAGTTAAGCATTTCCATCAGCTGCCACTGCTTCAGCTTTGTTTTGATCAAGAAGTGGTTGTGGTCTTTCATGGAAAAATCCCACTAACAGATGGTGGGACCTCTATTGATGTATTAACTCATGGTGAAATTAGAGAGCTGAAACTCTCCTCTAAACCTGTTTGCAACGTAAATACAGCTGTGAAGAGATTTTTCTGGACAAAACCCAGTAACTTACATAGACTATGCAGTCTGCCCGTGGAGGAGTTCAGTTGTGACAAATGGAATTTTACCCTGGGCTTGAACACCGCTTGGATAGACAAGCTGATATTTGTCAATGTGTTGATAGATTAGCCGACATTCACATCACATACTTGGCACAATTTATTGTGTTAAATGTGGGGATGTTTATGACTACATTGGGTTTTGCACAATAAAGCTGAAGTGCGTTGCAAGGCAATAGTCTGAAATCCCATGTTTAAGCACTCTGGTCAGTGCTCTTAGTAACTCATTTTCAAGAGCACTAAAAAGATAAACACAAACCAGAGATACCCTGTTGTGCTGCTTTTGTTAGAGCCACTAGGAATACCCTAAAAGGTCAAAGAATACCGACATGGATATTTTAGTCCCAACTACATTCCAGTCTGAGCAAGTTGTAAGTTCTTTGGCCGTTTTTAATAGTTTGGATGTTAATGACTTGAAGTTTAAAATTATTTAGTTTAAAATTGAAGTAAAAAGGATGTCTTTTTGTAAAAAGTTGGGTTTTCCTTTTTTTTTTTTTCCCCTCTTTAAGCATTCCAAAACTATCTCCTATTAAAATACGTTGCATTTTATGATTCCGTACTTCAGCAGCAAAGTTAAATAGCTGGTTTAGTTGTGAATAATAACTTCATTGTTTTTCCTTCAGCTTAATGTATAATACAGTAGCTTTGAACACTCAGGAAATGCAGTAGTGTCCTAGAGCCACACTATTTGCAAAACCAACGGATGTTAAAACTAACCAGATTTCTAAGGGGGAGGGGGGCAGAGGGAATTAGTGCAATTTCCGCAATAGCGACATGGGTGTGCTATTATCAGACTATTGGAAACTTACCACGCTTCACCCCTGAGTTTGAAATAAATTTCAATATTGAAAATTTTTAAACCTGTGTTTCTGTTGATTTATGGCTTCTCAGAGCATATTCACATGGAGAATCATGGTTTTCATGGCTATGTGGTGAGCAAATTGCTAATATGTGTTTGGATACTAGGTTGTGAAACTGCATGTGTAAAATTAAAGGTTTGGGGTGTCCATAGTTCTGAAGAGTTTCATAGATGTGAAGTGTTCAGCTATCTTTGTGCTCCTCAGAATTACAAGTATACACAGTTCTCAGAAACTACCGAGTACTAAAAGAGGATGGTATTCCTGAACAACCTTGAAGAGAGCATTTTGAAGACTTCAGGTGTCCCATAATACTCCTTTTTATTTAGTAAGCAAGTCCTGTATCTGATAGTTCACAAATTTTAAACTGAACCACTGATACAGCCATAAAAACTTCCAGATTCTTCAGTAACTGCGAGCAATGACAGAAGTCCTGCTGGATCATGGTTTTTCATCATTTGACTATGTCTAAGCTGCTGAAGAAGTCTCCGATGGGTCTCCAGCATGAAGTAGTCTGTGCATCTGGAAGGATCAGAACTCCGTTCCACAAGAGATGGAATTCCTTTTTGGTTTTGAGGCTGAAGAATGGAGGATTCACCATCCAGATTCACTGTGCTGTTACATTCAACAGCTCTGTTGAACACGATGTCTAAAAGGCATTTCTTAACGGTAGTAAGTGTGGTAAAATTGGTTGCTTCTATTTGCGTTTTATCGCTGTGCACCGTATTTCACAGGCACAAGTTGCAGCAGTGGCTATCGGGGTTTTTTTCACCCTTTCTTCTTTTCACTCTTCCCATTGAAAGGGACTTCCCAACACCTGCCTGAAACACCTGCTTCGGTTTATGTGATAGATAAAGTGGACAAGGAAATAAATGGGGCAGGAAAGGTAACTTTGCAGTCCATGTATTGTGTCCCTAGTTTTATTTATTTTGTTAAGTCTCAAATGTCGCACTATAAGAGAGTAACAGCAAAGTTGATAAAAGCACAGTGTTAATGTGTAGGTACTAGCAAGAAATGGCAGTTTTCCTGGGTGAAAGCTAAGGGTGGAGGCTGTGGTGTAAACTTCATTTCAACAACTGAATAAAAGAAAAATAGCAGGAACTCAGTATTTTAAGGTTGAGTAGATTTGGAAATTAAACATTACACTGGGTCTTTAAAGACAGACCAAAGACTTGCAATTAGCAGGAAGTGCCTTAGGTAGTTTTTGCCATAGAAAAAGTTCAACTGTGAAGGAGTTTTTGACAAATAAACTGGATTGGAGTTGGACTTCTTCTTAAATGTAGCTTATTAGATGGCAGTTTTATGGGAAGTTCCCAATGCTGTGAACTCGATGTGTTGCACAATCACTGGAGGAACAAGCAAAGAGCACACAGTAGATTTTGTGATTATTATCAGCCCCCTATGAAGCTTGTTTGAGTGTCATCACAAGGGCAGCACAGGGGAAAGAACAGTGAGCTTTTATCACTTCAAGTTTTAACAAGCGTTACATGTCATGAAATAAAGCTTTGCGTACGTTACATCTAAAACATAGGTTGTGGTGCAGTCTTTCTTCTATGGGAGAAAGGTCACAGAGATAAAAAAAAGGAGAGAAGAAAAAGATACATCTGCCATTGCCATGTTACTGTTTTATGTTCACAGAATACAGGATTTTCCTCCCATGCTCCAAGGGAGGAGAATCGGAGATGCAAGATCATGATTGTACTTTAACAAATGGAGTTCTTCAACCTTTTAACCTATTGAATTTACATATTTGGGCAGTTTTCAAGAGGTTAAACATGTAATGTTTTGTAGCCTCACTAGTTGAGGGTAGAATTGGAAAATGAAGTTAAAAGTTTCCCCTGACATACATACTGCAATTTAGACTGGTGAAAGTAACAACTTGAGAGGTTTTTGGTAAATTAAAATCTTACTGTACAGTGCCAAAGTCACTGGTTTTCAGGACAGTTTTGTGAGATGAGTTTGGGGGGAATACAGACATGAAGTAGTGCTATTCCTTACATGTTGCCAACTTCTTTCCTCAACCCCAAGTCACTTTGAAGTTAAAACAAAACACTGTTAATTCCTTTCATGTTAATTCAGATTTTAAACCGCCCTTTCAGGTGAGAATTCATAGCGAAGGCTTTTGTCCACATGGAAAAAACTGCCACTGGTATCCTATTTGCACTTAGTAATAGAAAACCTTTATCTCCAAAATCACCACTACAAAAGCCATAAGTGATACATAATTCATGCCTTACGTTGCTATAAATTCTTGTTTCTCTGTCTAGTAAAACAATGGGATACTTGTTATACAGGTTTCTTTACTCTCACATAAATAGTTTTGGTTGGTTTTATGAAACCTGAAAAATATCTAACTGCATTGGCACAAAGGATTTAATTTCTTTTTTCATGCAGGAAAAAACTTCCCACATTACCGTACTAAATTAACAAATAATGTTTCCCAGAAGTAATACTCCATTTGAGTCAGAATTGTAGTTTGCTACAAACGAAACACATAAATGATATATCAATATTGCATTAAGATTTAAGCTGCTTTCAGATTTGTCATAGAGCCCTTCAATACAGAAAAATATCTGACTTGTAACAAACAACTGTGACTTAAGAGAGCTGTCTGAAAACATTCAGCTGAAATAGTCAAGTAAGTGCTCATCTATGGTGTTTTCCTAACACAGCTCCCTTTCTCACATAGCCATATCCCATAGGAATGTCTTTCCTAAGAGACATTAAATAAACAAACACAAACAGACAGGCTGGCCCAGTGTCATCTTGGTGTACAGGCCTATGAAATACAATTCTGCCAGCTCTGTAAGTAGAGTGTAGGGTCTGATGATGGCAGTGTGCAGTTTGATGTGTGCATTTGAGTATTTGCTTCTCAGCACTCAGGAGTTTGTAATAGCACAGAGTAGGGTACTCAATAAACCTCCAGCAATTCTATCTTGCTTCTAGACCAGCAAGGCCAAAAAGCAAGTTAATTTTGAAAATTCCTTATCAGTATTGTCTTCATTGGTTACGAAGAGTCACTTCTGCATATTCCTGGAACAAAATCAACTAGGTGGTCATAGTACTCTTGGGCTTACCTGGGAAGTCTGCAGTGCAAAGTCTTTAGTGTTAAAATAAAACTACTAAATTATAATTGTATCTGAATCTTACCGGTATTATCACTGAGCAGCGTCTGAACCCTTGTTATTTGATGGAGACCAATCAACTTGCTCACATGGGCTCTGGAAAAGGATGTTTTTGATGTGGAAGAACTTTTAATAATTACATAACTTTGCACTTTTTAATGCATCCATCTATTTAAATGAGTATAGGTCCTACACAATCCTCATTATTTTAATTTTTTACAGATTTTATCTTTATAGATATTTATCTTTAGAGCATTTAAAAGAGTTAGCAGACTACTGGTACCAAAACACATGGCTTGACAATTACTACAAATTGCTAATTATGGCATATTACTAAAACAGGCATTTCCACTCCTTTCCCTAGCCACACGCCCTCCTTCTTCCCCTGCAGAAATTTTAACAACTATGGGCCCACATATTAAGACAGACTCTTTTTCTGATCTGATGGAAAATTATTTTGGTAGTTTAGTCTTCTGTGGATAAGCTGAAATTCACACATCACACAGTGGCTGCAAAACTGTCAAATCCTAGACAAGAGAAGAAATGGAAGCATATGACATTCAAAACCAATATTACCCTCTTTGTGCAGGCACTGCACATCCAGTTGATCAGGAGTAAGGTGAAACTTCTCTTTTCCTTAGCCTCCTTTTGTCCCTTTGAAAGTCCTGGGATGGAAGTTATAATCTGCCTGTTACTATTTTGAACCAAGATGAAAATGGAGTATGACATTGATGAAAAACCTACATCATCACTGAGGAATAAAACAACAATAAAATCTCAACAGCTCAAAGGTATCTTGCAAATTTAGGGTATTTTTTTTCATTTTTAGATATGTATGCAATTTATTTCTTTGATATTCTTGGTAGAACCTTGTCTTGGTTTGATTCTACACCTTTAGATGCATGTGCATCACATTTGTGTTTGCCATTAGGTCTCCATTCCATAGACTTTTTAAACTCCTTTACTGGCAGGCAGGAGTCGAAGAAGCAGTCGACAGAGTTCCTGCGAGAAGTAAGGAGTCCTTCATACTCACTTGTGAGAGGCTGTCTCCTGGCACTGCACGTTATGGTTGCTATGCCACTGGAGTTATATGGGGAGGTTAATGTGAACGTACAGTTGAATTCCTCCTTAGAAGGAGCCAAAATGGAAAGCTAAAGAAGTCTAGTGGACACAAACAAAAGAAATCAGTCCCCTGTGTTATTACAGTGGTAGAAATTGTAAAGCAGCAGGCAGTGATAGTTGAGTATGTAGAAAAATGATATAGGGGAGGAAAAAAGGGGGAGAGCGGAGGGAAAAAATGCTTCATAATGTTTGGAAACATTATGGATAACACAGGTGATGGAATGTAAAATTATAGAGACCCTAATGAAGAAATATGTTTGACCTTTGTGAAACTGCCTAGATAGATCAATTACCTAATAAATGTAGTTTGAAAGTAGTTGCATTTTTCTTGTAAACGCAAGGTAATGCAAACTCTGAAGAAAAGTGGATTTTTAGATCAAATTCATGAATATTTATAGAAACAATTTTACTAGGAGGTACAATTTTCATTATCTGCTTTATATGTTTTTGATATGTGAGTCATAGTCATGTATTTGATCAGATCACTGCAAGATAGCTTCCAAAATGATGAAAATAACAGAAGAAATTCCTCTTACACCTGAAGTTTGGAGTATTTGGGACCTAGGGCTCTGATCCTTGAAGTCTCTGGCAAAATTTAGATTGACTGGTGCAGGATTAGGCTGCATTAGGCAAAGACTAAAGCTTTCTCTTTTAGAAACCAGACAGATATTGCATTGGCTATCTCTACACCTGCAACAGATTTGGAAGGATTAACTGCAAGTGTTTTCTTCTACGTTTTGCATAGGTAAAGGTCAACACTGAAATAAACAGCACATTACAATATAACTGATTCCTTGTCAAATCTACCCACTTTGGGATTTTGGGCCCTTCATTGCTGAGATTACTGAGAAACTGAGAACAAATAATACTATGAGCTATCGCAAAATCAAGAATGGAACTGTATTTAAGGAAGAACATACTGACATTCACATAAATTCTCTCTGGGAGTCTGCTAACAGTGTTTGTTTTCTTATTGTGCTTAGGAGATTGAATCCCTAGAGCATTATGCACTATACAAAAACACTTACTAAAAAGCATTCTCTGAAAGCCAGGTTACTGAGAAATGAGGAAAGGGAAAAACAAAAAAAAAATCAACAAAACAATAAAACACAGCGAAAATTCTCCAGCTGCACCTACTCCCATGATGACGAAGAGCTAAAAATGTTGCACATACATATTAGGCAATTGTGCAACACTTTAAAAAACAAAGATGACAACAGTGATAAAATATACCACTGGTAGTCCTGTAAGAATAAACTCTACTCAAGGTGAATTTAGGGATGGGGGTATTCTGGTCACAAGTTTCAGCTACAGAGTAATGCTTTAGTTTCTTACATACTCAGTTAAGACAGGGTGGGTAGTAATTAATTTGTACTCTATTTATGTGAAGGGCAAGCTGCCCCTTGCTTTTCATGCTCGCTATCTTCAGGAATGGAATTTGCAGCACAATTGAAGCTATATCTAAGTAAACAATATTTTAGTTCAAAACACGGTGCCTTGTTTTTAACACTGCAAACCTCTGTGTGATAGGAAAAAAGTCTTCTCGAACATAAGGACAGTTAAAAGCTATGATTTTCTGTTAAGGTGGCTTTTTGTCCAGAGATATTGTTTTCCTTATTACAGAGTATAAGTCATATTTATACCGATTACAGTTCACGTAAGATTACAAAGCTGATCTTTCCATGCAAAACCAGCTTGCAGCCTACAAAGTGCTGGCATTCATAAGCTTATGCCTTTTCATATCTTCTGGCCTTCAGTAAGGGTTTTCTGGAACATGGTTAAGAAACTGAATATACTGGACTGAAATCAGGTTTCTCTCACTGTGATTACGTCAACATGGATAGTCAATATGTCTATGTTTACAATCGAACACATGTCCATGGCTTAAACTTGATGTTCTTGCTATCTTCGTGGCATATGGCATTAAGAAACGTATTTTAGGATAAACATATGTTTGGTTCATGCAAAACAACAACATCTAGTAAAACAGAAATAGCGACGTTCTATTTAATGCCTAAGTTAGTTCAAAGAACTGCAGGGAAAAAAGCCCTCTACTAGGTCTAATCTAACTGTTTACTTAATGTAATAAACCCTCTGCAACCTAAACAGCATTGCAAAATCATATAGTATGTAAATACTGACTTGAAAACACACAGAGCAAGACCCTTCTGACTTAAATGTTATTTAAATGGGAGTTGGTAGAGCAGTGCCAGGTTGCACCGCATCAGGAGCTCATATTTTGTGACTGAGAATTGAAGCTGAATTTAGAGAACAAAAAGTATAGGATTTGGCTTACGTGGCTATCATTCTTCCATCCTTACTTGGGGCATGCTAGTCTCCTTTCCCACTCAGAAATCAACACATGCTCAATTCTGTCATCAGCAAATTCCCCAAAAGCCAAGAGGCTCGCTTCCTTCTGCAGCTGCCTCACAGAACAAGGGTGCTGCTGCTGCCTTTTGTTCTTCCCTTTAAGCAAGCCTCAGAAGCTGGTGTGCTCACTTTGACATCGGCAATACTGCTGACACTGGATACAAATTGAATGCTGATGCTTTGTTGTGCTGGGTTTTTGTTTTCCTCCAGTTAGCAGTCTTCAAAGTTGAGGATACATAAATACACCGGAAGGTAAAGCTGTAGGTTGAAGTAGTCTCTTGTGTCATGCTAAATAGTAAGGTTAAAGAAAGTAGGCAGGCTTGCAGATGCACAACCCGTCTTGAGGTCTAAAATTAAAGAACCAGATTTCAAAAGTAAATACAAACTGAAACCAATTGTTTGATAACTTCATTGGATGTGTACAAATTAGGCCATCTCTGAAGGAAAAATCAGGTGCTGCCAATGGAGCAGAGGGGATTCTTTAACATCACCACGAAGTGTGGATATGAAGGGGCAGAGAACGCTACTCCAATGTTGCTTCTCGAACGTGAACCAAAGTAGTGAGTAGATGGAAATTATAATGACCTATAAAATCAGTATCTTTATTAACCCCCTGATATTATATATCCACTAGATTATGAGTTTTATAGGTTTATCTTTGGAAAAACATTTTGTATGTTTGAGGATCCCTTATGTCTGCAATACTATAGCTGGAACAACTGCTTTATGACAAAGTGTTTCCACAAGTTGCTTAACTTATTGATTGCATGCAGGTCGCTTCTAGTGAATGGTGCTTGTTTACTTTCACCTACACAGTTACCACAAAATCATCCGGTGCAAACGACAGAAAACATTCCAGTCCAGGAAAGGAAAACGTAGAATCCAAAAATGCTCTCTCTGAAATACACCCATGCTAATTTGGTCTCCGGACCACCACTGGAGAAAAATCAGTCCATCTGACGACCTGTGGCAGAATACCAGAGAGACGCGTCTCCCCTCACCAGAGCTGTCCATCAGCGCGAGCCGCAGGCAGGCCTTCTCCCACAGCCCAAAGTAATCCATAGACGGCCACAGCCCCCATCACCAGGGTTCTCTAAACACTTTGGACTGCACAGCTAAAAATCTTCACAAAGAGAGAGATCGGACAGGAGGGTCAACGCGCTTCCGCCCAGCGGCGGCGCTGATGGTGGGCATCAACGCTCGCTCCGCCGCGGAGACACAGGACTCCCTCCCCGCCGCCTAGCGAGCAGGCCACGGGCAGCACCGGGATCCCCTCGATGGGAGCACCAATGCAGCTCCAACGGACTCAGGGCGGCAGCAGCTCAAGGACAGCACGCATCCGCGCCCCAATGTCCCCACAGCTCCGTCCCTGCGCATGCGCGGCATCTGGGCCGGCGGCACTGGCACGTGACTGGGGAGGGGAAGGTCGCGCAGCGCTGCGTCTCTGTGGGCCCGGTCTGGCGGCGCAGAGGGGAGGATCTATCATGGCGTCCATGCAGGTGAGGAGCTTGCGGTGGAGCTGGGGCTGCGGTGCGGCCGGGGCAGCGCCGGGTGTGCGGGGACCCGGTGGCGGC